>CAJUYH010001097.1:11254-64041 GCA_910591685.1 Galerucella tenella
CACACGGTATCATCATTTTCTAGTGTTCATGTTATTTCGTGATCAATAGCTTCTTCTATGAGTAATTGAAGATAAGACTCAGCAAGTTTCTCTCAATAAAATATTCTTATGAGAATTAACCTACCTATTTGACATTTTATTTAAAAAAAAACGTCAAACACCAGTTTTTCGGTCGCTGTTTCTGGCCCCAAGCAAAACATCGTTTACTTTATTGAGTTAGTGCCACGATAATGGCATATTCCATTTAAAAAATTGGAAGAGGTGACCATAGGAGGGGGGGGGGTAGAAATTATACTGTTTACAAATGAGCAAAAAAAACATTTTTTTTATAAAAGAATTGGGTGGGGTGGATAGTTTTCTTCAATTTGAACTATATACGCCTATGGATCAGTATTTTATCCCACTCTTTCCAGTTACAATTGTACACTATAGTGTATATTTTCTTATTCACCAATTAAATGATTACAGTGGTTATTAACGGTCAAAACCACGATTGGAGTTTCGGTATAGTCTCTTCGTACTTATAGTGAAGTGCTTGAGTAGATCCATGGAGAAAGACCCGCGCAAGTTGTGAATTTGAAATATTACAGAACAGCTTAATATTTAATCATTGAAATATAAGAAGAACAATATTTTGTCTCTTTCAATAGTATTCTGTGACTCATTTATAATAGATCCTTCAAAGTATGAGCAACGAGTTTAGAGGCGTTGTCTTAACGTTGCGGGTGATTTGAAAGATACTATGCGTTGTCCCACTTAAATTTAATATTAGTGTGCATACTGTAATTTACCTGCTTTTAATCTATGAAAACTAGGCCATGGATAGTATTCCATTGTTTGTTCACGGTTACTCTTAAATAATCAGTCACTTCACTATGAGTATGAACAGACTTTATTGGAAAATTTCATCATCAAAAGTAGGTTTCCAAGGTACCTATTGATGCCTATATTTACTAGATTAATAGTAATTTCATTTTACTTGTTACCTAATAACGTTGTTTGATAGCAAATAATATCGAAAAAACGTAGATTATTTTATAAAGGACCAATTTTAAGATGTTTTTTTAAAGCTCGACATGCTCAGTGACTGTTTAGTATTATAGACTTCTGAATCGTTCGGTGATATTTTTGCGCTCTTAATTTTTTTATGATGAATCTGTAATGCGCAAATGACACGAAAAGTTGGTTTGGTGAGAACAATAATTGTCAAGGTCGGTTCGATGATATTTTATTTCGAAGCGATAGTGAATTTAATTAAATAAACGTGTAGATTTGTTGATTGAGCCACCATTCAAATTATACAACTACAATAGAATATATAACAAATTTTCCCATATGGCTTTTGTATTATTTGTCGATGGCACAAACGATTTAGATTATTAAAATCGTTCCTAATAATATAAATTAACTACAAAAGAAACTAATGAGCATCAGATGCCGTGTAGGTATTCGTTTCTTGTAAGAATTTTCATTTTTTTCAAAAAACCGCTCTTTCACGTAAAGCTCAATTAAAAATAAATAATTGAATACCGAACAGCATTGGTTGACGTATATCAATTTTAATAAATTCAATTATTATTGATAATTGACAGTTTTTTTGAACAAAATCTTTGAAATATCTTCAAGAGCGAGAAAAAATTGTAACATGTCAGCTTGAAGGATTCAATTTCAAGAAATTCCCATATCTACAAGGTGAATTCAATACGAATACAAAAAAATTATATGTTAGTTATGAACATTGACAGTAAAATTACAACCTTTCATTATAGCATGGTAAAAATTATAGGAAAAATTATAGGAAAATTATTAGGTACAGTATAAACCTCAAAGTCATCATTGAATGATGATTTTTCATTGAAACTAGTGAATAATAATAAAGTATAATAAATAGTAAATAATAGCACATTATTTATCTGAAATATAAGGAATGATTCATTTCTATTTATATGTATCTATGTACCAATCTCACTGTAATATCACAATATCCATAATTTTTTTGATTGAGAATCCTAAATTGTTCCATTTGGAATGTTTCCATTACTCCTGTATTGCATATTATACAGGCTGGTCTTTGAGTTCTGGAGCTTTTCCAGTCCTACTACTCTACACCGCAGGCTCGTTGCCAGCTTTCCGCCCTTTTTCTTTGTGCGTTATTTTTTGTTTAGTCTTTGCTCCTCATACTCCTCCATTCAACTTAGTTTGCAGAATGGTTATAAGAGGTGAACCTAATCAGTTTATGGTCAGTCCTGCAAAGCTTCAGAAACTACCAGGCATCAATGCGTTTTGCGTGATAGCCACGTCCTAATTGGTCAATCAGCAGTAAAACATTCGATACAGATCGCTGTGGTGATGATACGGCGTTATTATTGCACTGTTTTTGTTCACATGAGTGCCTCGTGAATTTTTTTGACGTTTGATGTATCTCAGTTGTTTGGAACACACTTATAAGACTTCTTTTTTGTGGCTTGTTTCAGCCACGCCATGCTTTACCAGCAAAACTGCAATAGACTCGTTTTTTTCAATACTTCCTTCAGTGCCATTGAAAGGGCTTAAGTAAAAAAGCTTTTTGACATCTTTGGGAATATGTAGTTAGGATGTGTACCGTATAGATGAATCCTTTGGCAGTACTATAAAGTCTAATTTCATAGGATTAGTTAGTTTTGTCAGCTTGCGATAACCAGTTAATACGTGAAATTATGGTATTTTCAGTAGCTAGATTGTTCAAGGGGACCACATCAAGGAAGTGTAGGTGACCAACGTATTACTGTGAGTTATGTTGTGAGTTCCAGTGATCCAGTTCAGTTAGTTTCAAGGTCTTTTGGTTATGAAATTAATGTATGGTATGCCTAAAAAGCATTTATCTGAAAGCTTAACACTAAATTTTCAAGCAGCATTTTTCTTCAAAGTAACCTTTTCATTAGACCCTCATTCGTTTGTTGCATTTTTATCTGCGCTATTGAATATATTTCTAAATTGCTATTTAAAATATAGAAGAGTCGCATTGTGCTGAATTTGTCGAAAACTGGATGCTTCTTCTTGAATTGGCTAGGTTTCCTACACTGACATATCCCTAAATTTTCTTTTCAAGAAAGATTCTATAGGTACTGCATTTCTTTATATTTTAATAGTATTAGTTTGAAATGCTTTAATATAAATCTATGACGTTAGTAATGAATTATTGAATACTTACAATGGCTTTTATAACAAATAGGCTGACAACATGAAAACACGATTTTAGATTCTATCTAATTTAGTGTTACTACGTGCATTTTCGTTGAGTTTTTATGTTGCGATCAATCACATTTTTTAAGCTTTTCTGATAATTTGGTCACAAGAATGTGGCAAGTATATATTTATATAAAAAAAATTTACAATGACATTTTTAACATATTCAAGTGACCAATGTATTTTTATTTCCATAGCGTACAGAAAGTTTAAACAAAAAGATAGAATTTAATCGTTAAAAATTGACAATACTCTATTAATAGTAAAAAGTTAACGTCTACATTTGAAATAATTGCGTAGGAAATTCACAAAGTTATTGACTCATTAAAATGTCCTCGTAAGTATTATACTTTATATTATATAAAGATAAATTTGAAAAAAAAGTCGCTTGAACAGTTTTAATTTGGTTATTTCCTGACAGTGTAGTTAATGATTATTACTTACTCACTTTCCGCAACCTCTATCGGCTGTCATAATTGTGATTAATTCATTTATATTTATAAACATTGATTAATTACAGAGAAAATGTTGAATGCGCGTTTCTTACCTTATAAAAGAGTCTAAGGTCATTTGAAATTCAAATAAGTTACAATTATATGGGAAGTCCCGCATGATGAAACAAGAAACAAATTATTTGAATTTTGTTATCGTGGAAACCCTTTTTTTTTAAATAGAATTCAACCTCAATATCGTCTTCAACTTTTCACAAAATGTTTTTGTTTAAATATATTTTGTTCTAGAATATTGGACAATTTACCGTCAAAAGCGCCCCGACATAAGTGTCTAGACATAATCGCTCCGACAACTGCGCTTCTCAACAAAAGCGCTACAGATAATAAACAATTAGAGCGCTTCCAGACGAGACACTTTGTGGCCAGCTACTAGTGTCTGAAAAGAATCGCGCGGCTAAAAATACATTAAGAGCGCTTTCAGACGAGACACTTTGTGGCCAGCTACTAGTGTCTGAAAAGAATCGCACGGCTGAAAATATATTAAGAGCGCTTTCAGACGAGACACTTTGTGGCCGCCTAGAAGTGTCTGAAAAGAATCGCGCGACTAAAAATAAATTAATATAAATAGACGCATTCACACGAGACACAGATAAGGAATACATGGTGTTTAATGTATTATTAGAAGCGCGATTCTTTTCAGACACTAGTGGCCGGCCACAAAGTGTCTCATCTGAAAGCGCTCTTAAAAACTTTTGTTTATTTAGGATTATATGATAATTAATATAATCAATCTGGGCATTCGCTTGCTGAATATAAATTCCTTTATGTGTAATTTTTATTAATCTTCATAATGCAGCAATGCAATGCTGCTCAAACAACAAGAGATACTAAAACATTTATAAACATTGCGTTATTCATTTTTAAAACTATAATTCACTTCAACTCTGTACCTTTATTTAAAAAACGTTTTACTACTGTAAATTTGAAAAAAAACCAACGAATACCACATGAGAATGACAATAAAGATCAAATAAATCTCCAGATCTTTCCTCATACCTGTAGCCTTGGCAATAGGGTTTCAAAAAGATGATGCTTGATGCTGCCTTAATTGTAATATTACTATTGAAAATATTTCGATCTCACAAAGTAAGTTTATTAAAATTTAACATCATGGAAATGTAGATGTAGATACTCTTATCGTTCAGAGGTATGCCCTCAATACAAGACATCAATACTACTGGAAAACTTGCTGTACATTTTTAAATTAAATAAATTATTCAATATATTTTTGTGGTCGTTCAAAATCATGCAAGTTGCCGTGAGATTGGGTATCAATATGATGATAATTGTGAGAAATGTAATTTACCCCATTGCTCTGATTTTCTTCCTAACAACCTCCAGCTGTGTCTGCAATAATTCACTAAATTAGGGAAAAAAAATGGCTAACCAATATTATGACCAATCATACGGCTTTGTGAACTCTTGCTATAATTTATTCCTCCTTAAAAGTTCTATGCAAAAAGAGTACAATAATTTTGTTGTTTTCCAATATATTATTATTATATAGAGCACTTTATATTTTGAGTGACGTGCTGCAAGAGAAAAGTTTAATTATTTTAAATATGAAAATCCTGTTAGCTTAAAATACCCACTTTGTTTCATTCTATATAAGTTATTATTATTTCTAGACATTGATTAATTTGCATTACAAGGTTATTTTTTATCAACAAGCCAAGAGTATTTGTTAATTTTCAATTTGACATTTGCTGGGAATTGTAATTTTCATGCCTGAATTATGAAAAAATACTTTTGTTGACTAGCATAAAAATTGTTGAGACGGAAAGTCGAGCAGTTTTATTCAAAACATATCAGTCTTACGATACAAAGTCTGGGTGATGTGTGATGAATTTATTCACTAGAAAAAAAAACCTTGAAACTTCTTGCTATTCAATACAGAATTTTAAAAATATACAGAGTGAGTTTTGAGTATGGAAGGCATTAATTGTTATAGAAACAGCTCACACGATTTTCGTACGTTCTGGTTTTTGTGTTGGAAAGTCGGTTATTTACAATCATTTGGAAATCATGAGGTTCTTACAGCAAAAACGTGTTGATATATTATCAGCTTCACTATTTTTGAAACTATTAGTCGTCACTCGAAATAGAAGGTATTAATAATGAGAAATAAGATCATTTTCATTACTTGAACAGTCAATTACGCTGACAAGTGCCTTAAACATTCACGCTTCTGGCATCGTGATTTTGCTCAATTTTTCAAATCGTTTATAAATTAGGATAATGAAATCCAATCAGGGAGTAGAAAGGGTGCTCATAATCTAAGTATTTAATAAAATGGAGGGAAGAAAACTAAAAATCGAAATAAAAAATCCAACCAAACCAGCCTTCCATCAAAAGGTAGAAATGCATCTAATTAGGAAAGATTAATTATTATTAGAAATAAATTACTTATCGCTGAATAATTACAATTATTATTCTAACGCTTTATAAGTTTTGAAAAATATTTTTCAAAAACCTACGTCCCGGGCTATGGGACCCGATGGTTATTGTCCATAGTTGCGCGGTCAATGTTTTTGAAATAGTAGTTTGTGCAACTAGTGTGGATATGATGGCCATATCGCACGAGTACGAAGCCTACGGCGTCGTGCTCAATCGTTCGAGTGCGATATGGACAATCCACACGAGTCGAACAGTATATTTTTTCTACGACCCATTCGAGAAAAAATCTAGAAAATTAACATTTGAATAAACTGTAAAATAAATATAACTTGAAATTGGAAATTTTCAACAATTTTATCCATAATCGTACCAATTCAATTTTATATAAATAATATAAATAAATATCAAAAAATAAGAAATAGAAAACTAAAAAAAACAAGAAAACCCAGGCCCAAACCCGGTTGATCAAAGTGTAACTATTTATTAAAATATAAGAAAATAAGAAATAGAAAACTAAAAAAAACAAGAAAATTCTGACCAAACCCGGTTGATCAAAGTGTAACTATGTCTTCTGTAAGTTCCTTGTGGCATTATTTATTATTTTTTCTCTTATTTTTTGGGAAACAAACCACAAAGATGTTTTTTATTTTTTTATTTCAACGTTTCGGTAGCGTTCCAGCTACCTTTGTCAAGATTAGCTAATGATAAAATAATTTTTGGTCCCTATCTGGAACGCTACCGAAACGTCGAAATAAAAAAATAAAATCATTATTGTGGTTTGATTCCCAAAAAATAAGAGAAAAAATAAAGTTTAACTATGTTTAAAAATATCAGACAATAAGGAATAAAAAACTAAAAAAAAAAAATGCTCCACGGGGAATCGAACCCGGGTCTACCACGTGAGAGTCTGGTATGTTTACCACTCGACTATAAGGACTGACGTCAATCGTTAGTCCCTTAAATATCCGCATTTTATTCTGTTTTTAGTATTTGTTATTAATTTATACGGATTATTTTATTGAAGTTTATTTTTGTAAATAAATATTCTTGATCCAGTGCTTCTGGGAGAGACTTTTTTGATAAGTTATTTTGACGTTTCTTTAAATTGAAAAAAAGATGAGTTACGAGTACTAAACGCGAATGCTGATTGGTGGATTTCATATACGTTCTAGGATGTATATGAAGTCATATACGTTCAGTTAACCGATATGTCCTAAATTTCCATTCTCTGAACTGTGCAGGAAATGGATAATATACATGTGGGTGTAGAAAAAATATTTTCCAAAACTTATAAAGCGTTAGAATAATTATAATTATTCAGCGATATCTATTGGTAACGCGCTTTATTAAATACGACAATATTACGGGAAACTGTGATAATACTTTAAAAATTAATATCTATTTTTTTTATTAAGAATTGAAACCGATTAAATTTAAATTTGAGAAAATAGCAACTATTGACTATCAAGTATATGGAAGAAGTTTATTATTATTTTCCTATCAGTTAGCACTTTTAGTCGATTTTACTAATCAAATTGTGATTTAGTATATATACAGAATTTCACCCGTTGTCGTGATTATCTAGATGCCCTCGGGCCTCACCAAAGGTTGAAACAGGCAAAGGAAATGTTACAAGGTCTTCAAGATTACCGCGGAGATTGTGACGGCGTTTTGTAATAAACCTGCCGTCTCTATATCTTTCTCTCTCTTTGAGCTCTCCGAACTTTTATAATATTCAGTAACGGACTGCCTAAAATGTACGTACGATCACCCAGTATTAGGTTTTTCCTACTTGCGCATCCCATTTTTCTACACACATAGATAATATAGATATATTTTCTTTATTGTTTCTTTCAGTGAAGTAGATTATAGTACCTACAACCAAATAAATATTTTTCCCCAACCATCAAAAAATGTTGAAATTTTTGTACTATTTTCAGGTGCAAAAGCCGTCAATTCCCTTACTGTACAAAAATTTGCTCGTTGCTTAGCAACACTTTTAATCCTAGGATTAAAAACGCTACTTTTAATCCTAGGACTAAACGTAATTGCATTTGAGCTCTCTAATTGAAATTTGAAAAAAAAACATCGTCTCTTACAAACTTAGTAAAACAAAACTAATTGGGCAACTATATATAGGTATTTATTTGTTATTTATAGTGATATTGAATGTACAAATGGAACAATTATTGCCAAAATTCAAAATCACTAACAATTTCCGAACAATTCAAAAGATTTCAATTAATGTTAGAACAACTCAAAATATTCTCCGTTACTGTTGATGAAACATTCGAGGAAATATCTGAACAGGTACTTGTACCTTCTTTGTCAGGCTGCAATATTTTTCTGGCAGTATTCTCTTTGTTCATACGTGATTCTTCAATATATTCTTCTGCTACCGTACTCGACTTCCACCCTCCATGTCTTTTAACACAAGTGAGGTCACCGCCACCATCAATAAGAAGTGTAGCAGATGTTCTTCTTAGCGAATGTCCAGTATACTCCTTCCAATTTTCTAGCTTCGAAAATTTTGCAATTTCTTGCGGCACGGCACTAATTTTGTGAATACCAACAACCATTCTTTGACACTTCCCATTAACATACTTCAAAAATAAACGACGTTCCTGTATATTTGATGGCCGTAGTGCAACATATTTTCGAAATAATTATCGCCTATAGTGGTAAACAAACGAGGTTTCTTGTTTTTTGTCTGCAAAATTTTTACGACCAGGACCGAGTCCATATCTTCATTGTCATCATTTTTAAAATGAACTAGTTCGTCACAACACATAGCACCTCCCATTCCTAATACTAGAACAACCTTTATCATCAAATATACATCATCAGGTGCCATATCCAGGAACCGATCCACTTCCCCCTTTGTAAAAACCCCAGACTTTCTAGATACATATCCATCACTTTGCCTTTTTAACAATGCTCGCAATTTTGAATATTTACTAATATCCACACCATTTTTGATATCCAGTGTGGATCGCAACATTGAATACTGTGACCAAAGAGTGGATGGCTTGACGGTCTTCGTTAAATTTGAGAAACACACCATAAGAACACTCTTCGCATAGTTTTGCACATTTTTTTCTTTACACCAATCCATGAATCGCTGATATGCAAGTTCATAAACTTGGCGAGATTTGGGTGGCAAAAGATTTAGATATACTGCTTCGGCACTTTCCAATATATCCGCAGGTATATATTCATCGTGTTCGGGATTCATTTTGAAAGCAGCGTAAAAACAACTATGATTAGTACGTCTACTAACGTCTACTTGACAATAAATATTTATAATTAATAGGTGTTCAAATTTATTACCAAATTATTAACGATTTTTGAATAAAACTAAATTTATTTTAATTTTGACTTGGTAGGAGAAAAAATACTATAGATCATACGGACTGAAAGTGCCTATTTTTACTCGCAATTTTGCATTCGCTCGGCTGCGCTGCGCTCCGCCTTGCAACTGCTCGTAAAAAAATATGCACTTTTAATCCTTATAATATAATATACTATTATTTAAAATACATTACAAAACATCTTTTTGCTTAATCCAGTATATTATAAGCATTCCTCTACGCTTTAGTGAATTCTGATACTCTTCAAAATTCATTTAAATCCGACATCGAATAAAAAAGTTACGTGAGATTGAAATCATTGAAAATTTGCCTGCACCAATTGCTCTGTTTGTTCCTATTTCTAATCTCTATTACGTATCTTTCTCATACTCTGTTAAAGGCTTATTTTTTCTAGTAATAAAAAATGTATATATTCTATCTACAGGCTGTCCCATTTGAAATATGGAAGCCTTTAGTAGATTTGACACCGCAACTTTTTCGAAAATATTTCACTCGCTCAATAAACACGTAATTCATTTATAGTTATATATTTGGAAAAAGTTTGTTGAGTCCTTCTCTGCATTTAGTTTTTTTTAATTACTGTTTATAATGAATAAAACCGAACGTGAAGTTGAAGACTTTGCGTATGAGTGACAGATTACTTCTGCAGGCCCACCGCTAGACCTGCACTCATGAATATGTTAACGTTAAAAATACACTTTCGTTCTAACCGCATTTGGTAATAAAGTTTCAACTACGGTCACATTATAACGTCACCGATATATGGTTTTTAATCATAAGATTGTTACGGTAATAAGTACATTCGCCATTTTTATGGATTTTTATGAATACATTATTTTATTTTCCAGTGCCAGTTACATAAACAACTATTTGTCACAAAAATTCCCCATTTGGGGAAAAAAATAATCTATTAGATAGCCGAATTAATCAAAAATAAACTAATTAGTTGTATCCCATTATTTATTATAAAAACAACCTTGTATAATATGACTTCCGTTCATTAGAAGGTCATGTTGAAAAAGTAACATTTTTTCCATGAGAAACATACACTAGCGAGAAACGCGTATTTTAGGCGTGCCTCTCACTATATTTTTTCTACAGCTCCAATATACTCACTAAAACTAAAAAGTCAATTCCTGTTAACTAACATAATCGGCCCTATTCCGTATCACGTTATGTTATTTGACGACCATCGTTAAGTGTCAATTTCTGTAATATAACGATATGTCTAAACATACCGATTCTGTATCATCATGCTCATAGTTATGTCAAAGAATACACAACCTAACAAGAAGCGAAGCCCGACGCAATCTCTTTGAAGTTTTGGTAACAAAAATATATGACCTTGAGAGACCGACGTTGACAGATAACTTAGTAAATACACTGAGAAAAGTAATCAAATTTTTCAAATATTGGCGATATAATTCGTAGTTACACGTAGAAAAAAAACACGAAATTAAAACATTCAGGTTCAGGAAATTATTTTTTATATGATTACTTACTGATTTATTTATTTAATGGATTCACCAATTACAAGTAATTACAATAATTATAATATTACAGTGAACTAATTTAAGAATCTAATAATCTAAGCATACATTTCTAATTGAGTTCTTAAACATACTTAAAGAGTTAACAAATGGATCAATATTATATTTATTAAACCATCTCAAACCTCTAGAAACAGGTGAGTTGTAACCGTAATTTGTGTTATGATTTTTTATTGAAAATAATGGAGGGTTTCTAGTTCTATGAGAAGTAACAAGAAGGTTAATTTGATGCAAAAGATTTGGACAATCAGCTCCACCAGATAAGATTTTATAAATTAATATCAAATCAGAGTGAAAACGACGTGTTGTGATATCAGTTAGGTTTAGAGTGTTTAAAATAATATATTATGGTAATTAAATTGTAGATACGTACCCATTTTGAATGAAATATATTTCAGAAATCTGATTTCAACATTTTCAATTCTCACAATATCACATTTATAATAAGGAGATATACACGATTTCTACAAATTGTTTGTTTTGAGAGAATATTACTTGACAATCAAAAATCTGGGCCCACCACCTATTATATTTATTTCAAGTTGAGCAGTAAAATTTACAAACACCTATTATAAGCATATTATGCATAATTCAACAATACACTTTCAGTTGGTAAAATCATGCAGTGTTTCAGTTAGATAGGTGTTGTTTTTCTAATTATTTTTAATTTCTGCCGAGCACTGCAAGTAATTATATGTAAATAAGTATTTAAAGAAGCATTAAGTAGGGTAGAAAAGATATTGAAACAAATGTAATAATAAAAGGTAGAACGTGTCGCGGGACACACGGTAGGAACTTTAGTTCCTTTTAAGCAAAAATTTTTTGAATCAATAAATAAAATACACATATTAATATAAGAATTTATTTTACTCTGGATGAAACTTCATCTAACAAAAATATACAGTAGTATTAATTATAAATAAAAATAAAAATCTTATCATCAATTTGATTGGCACAATAGTTATTTATGATACAAGTGCGTGAAGTTATACTTTTGCGCACGAGTTGTGAAAATGCCATAATATCATATGAAATAATCCGTACAAATTAAGAAAGGAAAAGGCACAGGTACACCAGACTTGACATCTTGAGTCCCAACTTCCATTTGAACATATTCATTATCTAAAAAATATATATATGTAGTGAACTACCAATAAGTATCATTGCTTGACAAGCTTGACAACTAGGGAAATTTTCTGTTCCACATGAAGAAGGTCCTGGTTCAGGTGACGGTATGTTATCTGCAATATTATAATGTTATATTTAATAATGTGGATTTTGTAAGAAAACACTTCTAGTATTTTTTGTGTTATACCACACACAAGTATCTTTGTCGTACTTCGTGGTACACCTGTTTATTTGTACTGATTTTTCTCAAAAGTTTATATTTTGTATGTAATTTATGCGAATAAACATTATTATTATTATTATTATTAATCCTAAGAATCTTCTCGCATTAAGCTCACTATAGCTCCAAGATAGTTACTTTTTAATTTCATGCGTATTGGTCATTGGATTTCAATGATACATCAAGAAAACAGTCAAAATGAAATTACTTTTCAAGGTAATCCCACAAGAAATTCAGATTTTTATATTCGTATGACAGCTTCCATCTTGAGCATAATAAAATTTGTGATCAAAAATTATAAAATGTCATGTCTCTTCATTTAAAATCCATAGAAAATATTGATAACTTTGCTGTGTGCATTTTGGTATACAGTGCTATTCCAAAGACCCCTCCCCCCTCGTATCTTTTGAACGGCTACACTTACATTAATAAAATTTGGTGGGTGGAAATAAAGTGTTGTAAACTTCTCTACGAATGGTAACAGGTGACGTAATAGTAATAGATGACGTCACAGTGCCACTCTGGCCAATAATTTTAAATAGGACCTTATGGCAAGTGATATCTCGTCTGAAAGGCATTGACATTGGCTACATAGCCATATTAATTTTGTTTGGGTCTAAACTAGTTTTGACGGATAAATTAAATGAATACCAAAATTATTATTTCACATTTAAATATTGAAGATTTTTCAGTCCGCCTCTGGTAAGTTGTCAAAAAATTTACGTTTTTAATTTAATAGTATTTGTTGCTTTGCAAAGTTTTTCTAAATAGCTTGAATATTCAATTTTATTATTGTTTAACGAGACGTTTAAGAGTTTACATAGGCAAAATGGTACGTACTCAAGCCGACAGCAGCTATCTTAATAATTGGTGAATCTGGAAAGAATCTCCATGAAGGGGAACGTTCATTTAATGAGAGATACCCTGATCTCCTTATCTCGAGAACTTATTTGAGGGAGCTTCTCCACAAGTTTGAAGCAACAGGTAGTGTTCAAGATGCCAAACGATCTGGTCGACCAACATTTAGTGATGATAAAAAAATTGATATAGTTGCTGGAATGGTAGTAAACGCTACTTCCTCTTCAACTAAAGTTGCGTCTATTTGTGAAGTAAGTAAAAGTACAGTACAGAGAGTGTTAGCTAAACATAAATTTCATCCATACAAGTTAAAAATGGTGCACCACCTTTCGGATGACGACCCCGACAGAAGACTCGAATTCTGTGAATGTATGACAAATAAAATTAGTCAAAACCCACATTACACAGAAACAATTTGTTTTAATGACGAAAGTACTTTTTGCCTCAATGGAAATGTGAATACACAAAATGTAAGGTATTGGAGTGACACAAATCCTCACACATTTCGTGAACAACATACCCAATTTCCAGAGAAAGTCAATGTTTGGGCAGATATTTTGGGAAACCACATAGTTGGTTCTGTCTTCCTAAATTTAAGCGGTGAATGCAATTGAGCCGTCAATTCTTGAAATTCTGGAAGATAATCCAGATGAATTCGGCCATCTGGAAATAACATTTCAACAAGATTTTGCTCCTGCACATTATAATGGTGCAGTAAGACGTTACCTGGATGAAGAATACCGAGGTATTCATTAGATTTTTGTCCATGGGGTACTTGAAATCCAAGGTTTATACTACGACACCAGATAGCATTGGCGTTATGAAAGAAAGAATTATTGAAGAATGCAATGCAATTTCAGCTGACACATTCGAACGAGTACGACAAGAGTTTACTAATAGGATGTATTACTGTCAGGAAATAGACGGAGCACATTTCGAACACTTGCTATAAGAATCCATTGTTGATATTTGATTAATGAAATTTAAAAAAATAATTTCAATAATTTTGGTATTTATTTAATTTATCCGTCAAAATTAGTTTAAACCCAAACAAAATAATTAATATGGCTATGTAGCCAATGTCAATGCCTTTCAAACGAGATATCACTTGCCATAAGGTCCTATTTAAAATTATTGGCCAGAGTGGCACTGTGACCTCATCTATTACTATTACGTCACCTGTTACCATTCGTAGAGAAGTTTACAACACTTGGTTTTCACCCTCCAAATTTTATCAATGTAAGTGTAGCCGTTCAAAAGATACGAGGGGGGAGGGGACTTTTGAATAGCACTGTATAAATTAGTAAGGTTGAATGGTCATATTTTTTACCCCAGATTAATTGACATAATTTATGACCAATCAGTATGATCTGATTGATTGAAAAACAATATCTAATGCTTGGCTGTTATTTATTATGTAACCAATTCGTTTGTATCAACATATTTAATAATAAAAAATATGTATACGTCAGATAATAAAAATACGCGTCTTGATGTTAAAAATTCATGTGTCAAGTCTTCATCAACTTGACGCTATAAAAACCCGGTACTTGATAATAATAATTTATTAGATATATTCTATGTAACATGTTTATGAATATTAAAAGGTTATTTATGAATACAAAATCAATAAATCTATATTCCGAATTAAGAAACACATGTACTAACTTGTTTTAATGATATTCAACAGTGTTTTTGAGACACTCTTCAAAATATGAATACAAAAATATCGCATTCATATTATTAATCTTTCGGGAAAAGATGTTACGAAGAGATTGGATGGTACCGAGAAAAATAATTATTTAAAAAACTTGAGATTCACAAATTCATTTTTTTTGTTTTATATTTATTGGTCAAATTATGACGAAAAAAATAACATTAAATTCACATTGAAACACCACCACATTGAGTTAACTAGCACCTTCAATTACCTTGGAGTTACTTTTACCTCCTCATCTCTATTCCTTGCAATGGCAGTATGAGTAGCGCGAAAGCAAAACAAGCGACGGGAGCTCTTATAGACCTGTTTTGGCTTAAAATTGACTGCATGCAAACAAGGTTACAACTTTTTGACGCAATAGTTAAGCAGTGTCAACACCCAGCTATATAGTTAGAGTAGCGGTAGAAGCAAAATTTTGTATAGCATGTTTAAATGGACGTTAAGCCGGTTAACGAAAATTCTTATGACGGTTGACTCCCGTTACCCCAAAGTGTGCTTCTTCGGTCAATTCCATCTGATGGAGTGTGATCGCAAGAATTATAATTGGGCAGCTCAGGTGAAAGTTTTTACTTTTATTGATACCAATCTCTTTTTTTTTTGCTAATCACCGACGCCGGGAGTAGGCACTCTACACCTAACCGGAAAATCTGGGGAGCCCACTAGTGTTCGTTTTTTAACGAGCCCAACATCCATGGTCTCGGGACCCTGTGTTTTACGTCTCCTCCGAAAGACGGCATATCTACATTATACCTCGTGCTCATTGGTATAATGCCTGCGGGCTGTGATATGCTAGTCCGCTGCATGCTGTACTATACGGGCCCTATACGATGGTTTTTCCCTGGCATGGTCACCCATCCAAGTACTAACCATGTTCGACACTGCTTGACTGTAATTATCGCATCAAACGCTTACCACTACAGTGCTTACTTGGAATAATATTTCCCTTCGCTTTTTACAGATTAATAGAAAATTTTTCTAACTTAAATATGAAATCGCAGCTTCAGTTATGTAATAGATTCTTCTTGAAGTTTAAATAGTAACATCAACAAAATAAAGAAATTGGATTGGTCTATATAGAATATGTGAAATTTTCTTTTAAAATTTAGTTAACAAAATATTTCTTTGTTACAGGTGAAGATATGGTTCCAAAATCGGAGAAGTAAATACAAGAAAATGATGAAAGCAGCTCAAGTAACAGGTGGTACAAACAACAATGGTACTCCTGGCGGTCATTCGGGTTTATTAGGTCCTAATTCAAATATGCCTTCTAGTAGTCCAGGACCGCAGGGTCAGAATATGATGCAAGGTAGGATCAAAATGGAAGGTAAACTTTATTTTATGGCTCTTCTTCTAATTTAATATTCCCAATATTAAATTTCATTACCTCAAATACCAACCCAGCATAGCTGTATAAATTTTGACACAATGGTCCAGTGGAAAGTAATCTGTTTAGGCGATTACTCAAACTTGATACTGTTGCCACTTTTTATTGGTTGGGTTGTCCTCCTAGGTCATCAACCATCCTGTCCTTCCCAGGAAGGTGGACAGGTCTCTAGGAGACATCTCCTTTATATCGGCAGGTGTAGGCCAAGACTCACCGAACACACACTCTCTTATTGACGATAGCTCCGGACACTCGCATAAGACATGCCTGACAGTTTCATCTTCCTGTTCACACATCCTGCATAGAGGTGTGTCCACTAGCCCCATAGTATGGAGGTGTTTTTTTAGTTGACAGTGGCCAGTCAGAAATCCTACTGTTAAACGTAGGTTTTTTCTGGTCATCGCCATATTTCTTCGGCGCCAGCTTCCCAGGGTCGCCCAGGGTGATCCTGGCAAGACTGCATCCTGGGATTCCGTCCCATCTCATAAGAGATTGAGCATGGGTGTAACGTTTGGCTGGTTCCGCAATTGTCGAAGTCGTTAGGCCGCAGGTGTAACTGGGTCCTAAAATTTTCAGTCCAGCCGCTTTCCTGGCTAAAGAATCGGCAAAGCGATTTCCTTCACTCCTGTCGTGCCCTTTAACCCACCTTAGGATAATATTGTTATCTGCCGAGGCGTTAGCTAAATCTTGGTGGCACTCTAGTACTAGCTCCCCCAAGACTAAGCTTAGCTATGAAAACTGGTGCTAGCCATTTTTCCGAACTCCACTTTATCTGCAATTGAAATGGAGATTACATATCATCCACTATTATATGTAGGTACGTTACTATCAGAGTGGGCATAATATAATGCGGTACCTATTTTAACCCGGCATCACCCAGGTGGGGTGTGACATATCCCAACACATTTAAAATCACCGTTATTTCCATCTGAATGAACGCACGTTTTATTGGTTGCTGATAGCTTCCTAAAACACTTCACTCTGTGATTTTCTTGAGCGGATTCAGTCGTTAGTAAACTACCAAGAGAGACAGTGCAGTAAAGAAAGAACTCTGGGGTGTGAGAAATGAATAAATTTTGTTTGTTTGTTGATATGCCACATATAACTTTTCCAGCTGATAACTTGAACATTCGCTTCATTAGTTTCCCATGAAGTCCTACAGAATTGAATGTTATGTATTTTTCAACAGTTTTCATAGATGTCGTGAGTTTTTTATGTGAGAATTTCCAAATTTATATTTTTTTTATGATATTTCAAGAATTTAACATATAAAAAGTTTCTGCTTATAATTTTGTAGTAAATACATCTAAAAACCTACTTCAGGTACAAAACTGGAATTATTCTTCTTTTTTTCTTTTTTCTTCGTGTTTCTAATTATGGGGTAAATCAGATCCCACCTGGGTGATAATTTGCAGTTTTTCGACCTGGGTGATGCCGGGTTAAATGTGTACAACGCCATCTTCAATTGAAGTTACGAAGTAAAACTGCTAGCCATGCTATTTTAAACAAATAATTGTTCATAGATACCTCTACTAGTGAATACGATTGCGTAAGGCTTCAGATGTACTTTTTATTAATCAAAGACTCCACTTAATAACTTTTGCTGTCACATTTTGACATTCAAAAGCATAAATATAACACTATACTATTTTGTTTTCATGAAGAACTACTTACTGAACTGTTCTAATTCATTTAACATGCTATTAATGTAAATCAAACATGATAAACACAATTACTATAAAAACAAAAACAAGTTGAACAACATAATTGTTGATATTATATATATAGCTCGAGTACAATTTTAAACTTTGATCTTTCGTAATTTGTTACAACTTTCATTTGAATTGTTTCAGGAGGCGGCTCGTCGAGCGGTAGTCCGGCAACTGGCGGTTATATGCAGCACCCTTCTCCCGCTCCAAGTTCCACCCCCGGCTCGGACATGTCGGCTGGCGGCCCACAACCCGCCGCTAGTCCGGGTGCCGGAGGGGGCGGCGGTGGCGGTTGGGGCGATATTAAGCCCCACCAACAGCCCATTCATCCTCCGCCCCATTCTACGAGTCATCCGCACCCTCATCCCCCGCCTCACAACTACCTCCCGCAGTATTCTTGGTATCCTACGGACAATCCTGGTCTCCTAACGTAAGTATGCCTATTTATTCCTTCAAATTAAATCACGAGTTTGACGAAAACTGCTTAGACAAAATACTTGTAGTAATCTAAATAGGTTTCTCTTAATTTTCTTGACAAATATTTTTAAATCTACTAACGTGAAATTATTTGAACTGAAATTATACTTAAATTAGGGAAATGATAATGATAATTATAGGAATTTAAAAAAAAAAACTGTTTTATCTTTATGGATATTAGGTACGTTTACACCGGGCGTACCAAATTTTTAGTCCGAGGTCTAAATGACGTCACGTGTACTTTACTTTCGGTGTAAACACCCAAGGAGTAAAATTTGGTACTCGAATTTGATCCGTCTCAAGTACGGTGGATTAAATTCAACTTTTAACGGTGTAAACACGGCACATCAATATTCGTGGACCAAAGTGACAGTTTTCTAAAAGCACAGAGTAAAAATAGGTCGCTGTCACGTAAGATCGGGTCAAAATAACCTAAAAAAGCTGAATAAAATAACGAAATAGAAAAATATAATAAAAATCTACCATAAAATTAACTTGAGATTTAAGGTTATGTCATTTCAATATGAAAATGTCAATTATGTTGGTCCCAGACTTTGAACCTGGACTATTTTAATCCAGCAAAACAGTCGGTATAAACACTGATGCTCTAAAATAAATAAGTCCACGATTTGGTCCTCAGCCCAAATGGCTCCACACGGTGTAAACTAACCTAATGTTACCACAGGAAAAACAATAAAATAGAGACGACATCTGAAATCTCTTTAAAAATACGTTGGTGCTAGTGCTACTGGGTGTTTCACATAAAATCATAGCGCGAAATTTTCAAAAAGCCAGTGATTTATTAAACTTGCCCCATACAGTGTGACCCATTTTGTTTGGAAGCACCCCCTTAAAATCCGCCTTTTTCAACCGATTTTGTATTAATTTTTTTCGTTACATTCGGTATCAATAACAGTATTTTGGCACAAATTTTCATAGCTTAATTACTATTTTCAAGGCCCTCTATGCTAATTTTTCTTTGCCAAAAAAGACAAAAGTACATTATGCAATATGATTCTGAAACCAGTAAATGAGTTATATTTGAGAAAAAAAATGCCTAATGTACTTTTGTCTTTTTTGGCAAAGAAAAATTAACATAGAGAGTCTTGAAAATAGTAATTAACCTATGAAAATTTGTGCCCAAATAATGTTTTTGATACTAAATCTAACGAAAAAAATGAAATAAAAATCGGTTGAAAAATGCGGATTTCACGGGGATGCTTCCAAACTAAATGGGTCACACTGTTAGATAGTTAGTAATATGAGTTACCTACTGATTTTTTATTGGACAAAATCTAATACATTAATAATCATAATTGTCATACTTTTATTTTTAATAAAAATAAATTGAAAATACTGTTTAATTAAATAAAAGAGTTTTAGTGTCAAACGTATGAAGACCTTTTAATATTTACTTTCCAAAAGTGAACACTATTACGAAAATCGATTCGGAAACGGTACATCAATCATTTTCAACATCAACAGTTAGTGGTAGTGACGAAATTAAATCTTAAATAATTTGCAATTAACGGGTAAATCTGTCGCCAGTAAATATGTATATTAATTAAATGTTAATTTGCTGGGGTTTCGCAAAAAAATTGACTTTCTTCAACAAATTGGTTATTAGTAATTTTATTAGTAAAAATCAAATAAATATACTTTCAACTGAAAAGTAGAATTTATTAGATGCAATTATCATTATTTTTAGTGAAACTTCATGCGACTTCCTTATAGGATTAAAGCTATGACCTACATCACTCTTAGCTACTCTACGCATACTTTTGAAAGAATTATAGTATATACACGCACTTTAATAACAAAAATAAATTCACAGACGTAATCAGCTCTTACAACTCAAATCAACCTATTATACTTATGTATTTTACAAATGTTCTGCATACAATTTAATAGTAATCGTATGTGTGATCCAATTTTACATCATTCTAAGGTAGTTCACTCGCGACAGTCGGTTCCAAAATTAGTACAGCCCAATGATTGACTACTAGCTGTGAGGTTGACAATTATTGCTTCTTCTGGCCAACTGAGAAGTTGAATTTCTCTATTAGTAGTTAATAATTTTCCATTATTAACCTAGGTCAATAATGAACAAATTCAAATATTTTGAAAATTGAGGGATAGTAGTTCAACAAAAACTTGTGCAACATAATTTTGTATACCCAGGAGATTGTCTTTAACATATTTGCTGCTTGAAATTGCCCAACAAGATGAAATTATTTGAATAAAAATGACATTAGTTTAAAATTCGCGCTCAACCAAAAATGACTGATGACATAAAGAGTACGTTCATAATATATCGAAAACTGACAGTGTACTTGTCAGTCAGACGATACGGAGTAAATGCTTCTCGTGGTGCGTTTGTGAATTATTTTTAATTTTTGTCTTAAATTTGGCTAGTAGTGGAAAAAATTTTATATACACCATGACATTTATAAACCTCGCACCTTATTCCGCTCGGTCAATAATAATAGTCTTCACCACCTTGGTGTATAATATACTATTTTTCCATCTTCTGTATGTTGCTCATTTTAAAAAATTAAACCACTATATATATTCTTTAATTCAACAGCGTTCCAGCTATACCATTTTCAGGAACAATTAAGATTTTGAAAATTCTTGTCCATATCTGAATCTAATGAAAAATTCGACCACTAGACAATCAATAATATTTTGAAGTGTACGACTGCAAAAAATGTATTCTCAATGTCTTAAGTTCCATTCACATATTCTTGAGAAAATGTGAAATAAAATATTTTTTGTATAACATTCCAACAGTATTATAGTCTACTATAATAGGAATGGGATCCAGTGAAGTGCAAGCTCTGGGAACGGGTTTATTAAGGATATAGCTTTTTGGCTTATTTCAAAAATGTTGATACAACGCGTTTGGTGTTACTATTTTTGTGATATGATTATTTTTGTTTTAAAATATCAGTTTTGTAATTTTGTGTATTGAAGTGTATATTAACAACAACTCTAATGATGAATCATAAGAAAACATGGATAAAAACGTATGAGGACTTTCTTTGTATTGGGATCTTTCAATATTATATGCTACGAGTCCCATTGAATATAATGCCCCTCTTCCCAAGCAAGTTTGCAAATACCTGACTTAAAGAACTCCCTATCTTTAATATACTTTTTGTGTTCATTTATTCGTATTTTCAATGGTCTAGATGTTTCACCTAAATAAAATTGGTCTCATTCACAGGATATCTGATATACAGGGTGTAACAAAAAGGCAGGTCATAAATCATACCACATATTCTGGGGCTAAAAATAACTTGATCCAACCCAAGTTACCCTTGTACAAATGTGCATGCGAAAAAAAGTTACAACCCTTGGAAGTTAGCAAATGAAAATAGATTTTTTCAAATATTTTGACAGTTGTTCGACATATTATAATGAAAGTTGACAAGTGGCTTTCTTATGATTAGAGCATCTTGAGAACAAAAAATTTAGTAATTATTGCACCCCGTTAAAAATTTATGGGAGTTGAGATCCACTAAACCCCCCCAAAATGTTTGTGTACGTTACAATTTAATGCTTATTGTGGCACCATTATTCAAACACATTATTTTTGAAACTTTTTTGCCCTCTATTACTTTTGACAATTATCAGTTTTTATCGAGATACGGCCTATTTTTCATTACGCATCAATAATTTCGAGTAACAAAAATTAAATTCAATGAATTTTTAAGTTTTTGGAGGGTGCCAAATTTTTGATTGAATCTTATTTATTAACAAATTTGTAGTTTTTATTAGATGTTCGAAATGGCCCCCATCTTCTTGAATACACAGTCGGCACCGTTTTACTAACGAAAACCGAATATTCTGGAAAAGCAATGGCTTCTGAGTATATCTTATTGCAGCCTCAAGGATTCCTTTTTTCGCATACACATTTTGTACTAGGGTAACTTGGGTTGGATCAAGTTATTTTTAGCCCCAGAATATGTGGTATGATTTATGACCTGCCATTTTGTTACACCCTGTATATGCAGCTTTTTGGAGATTGTTCCTTCATTTTTTTGGTTTAGTTTTCATTAGTATAGATCTCAACGTATTGTTAGATTTAAAGCTAGTTTGAATATTGAATTTTCCCAATTATTTCTGATAAACCCCTAACAGTTTTAAAAAATCATATTAGGTAGTTGGGTTATTATCATTGTTATTATTTATATTGGGTATTAACAATGAACCATTTTCTGAATTTCTAATTTTATTTTCTTTCTTCAAAAATCGATCCCGGATTGGTGTTGTGCCTCGATTTCTTGCTTATCCTGCTCTACGGGCATGATCTCCTGTCCTTAGAAATCTTTGTAATATCCATGAGATGGTTGTATGATTCATATTAGATCGACAATCTATTCTTCGGTATCTTCAGCCATCTTCCCGTGTACAGCACATTCATCATGAGTCCAATTTTGATTTTGCCGTTCCATAATGAACAAATTTAATAAAATTTGTTAAAAAACAATATTTAAAGAAGCATTATTCGTGCCATACACTTGGGAACTACATTGGAAACAGATATCACTGCCAGAACAGTTTATAACAGTGGCATACAAAAATAAATCTGTAATGGGGATTCTTGAATAAGAACAAAATATTTATAATTTTTAGGTGATGCGTTAATTTTTTGAAGAAGTGTAGTTACTAACATAATCTTATTCACAAACCACTTCATTTTGAGTGTCACTAATAAAACTAAATATTATTTTACCAGCCAAACATTTCAGTTGTAATATTAATCATTAATTGATCAATTTTTTTAAAGAAACTAGTACATACTATACAGTATTATTGTTATCAGATTAACGACTACCTGCTGTGAATTTTTCTATAGAATCAATCATATTGGTGTTAAGTTAAATCGAAATATCTTGAAATGCAGTATACCACTTGAGATAAAATTATTCCTGAAATCTTAGAAAGTTTTTTGGATATAATTTTACCTCGCCTTTTCTACTTTGTGTAGTCTTCCGTGCTTCCTTTTGCAATATTAATATCCAGTGAATTGGATGCATACATACTTTAATGAAAAAAAAATTCCTATTTCACTGCAGAATTAAACCCATTGATCGTACTTACTTATTAACAGGCACAGTTGAGCGACTACTAAACATCACCTAGTTGTCCTGATATGCAAAAGTAAACATAAAAACAAATCTACTGAAAAAACGTCAAGGAAATTCAACTCATACATACGTACCGTCAACATATAATTATCATCAAATTTCATTCGTTCCAGACATCCCCCTGATTTCTTTTGTTTTAAAGTTACTTTCAGTTTTATGCACGACAAGTTAAACTTACGTTATGATATAGAGGTAACTTTCCAAGAGAAATTCAAATGTTTTGATACTAGTTGTAACTGCACTATTGAGGAAAACATTATTCAGTTTGCAAATTTTGAAGCGTCTTTCGATTTATTGTTATTTAAACGATTTTTCATCAGTCTAGATGTTATGGTTTATTTAGTACGATAAAATGACGTTGACGTTGCTAAACTAAATTTTGTGACCTTGCCAGCATGTCGATTTTTTCTTTATTCAAAGGAAACTGGAAAAGTCAATGTGACAGCTCTTTTTTATTCGCCTGTATTTCGTGAGGCATATATCAAAAGGCTTGTAGGTATAATAGTCTCAGATTTATTTAATATGGGTATATATTTATGTAAATAAAGTACATGAAACCAATCATTCTATATTTCAATTAACATTTGATTATTTTTATTATCTTTGCATTACACTTGATGCAAATTGGAATAATAAACATATCGAGTCAATTTTTTTTATTCATTAAAGTTTTCTACAACTGAAATGGACTGCCCGAAGAAATTATTTCCTCTTTTAGTTAATATATTCTATACTCTGTTGGACAAATACGTTCAGTTACTACCTATCTGATTTTATATTGTATTTCAAGATTTTTGTTAGAATTCATTCCTCAAATATTAACTAGGCTGAAAATAATAGCAAAAATAACATGTTTATTTAAAATAGGTAAATGGACTTTGATAACTTGTGGAAGGTTTCAAGTTCATTAAAAGTTAGTATTCAAACGATTGATGGCTGTAATGCTTAGTTGCAAAGCTTTTGCAACTCTGTAAAATATAATTTAGTTTATAAAATAATAGCACAAGTTTTAATAATCTAACCTATAATTAAAAACATTCAACTTCATAAATTTAAATATATATTATCATTGGTAATCATAAATAATTATTAAAGTGAATGGTATTACTCACGTTTCTTATACCTCACTAAGCGTGCCACATGTAGCATTCTCATCAAATATAACTTATCAAAGATGTGACCATCTCTGGACATTTACTGTTTCTCAGCTTGAACATTTGAATGCGTTTAACTACACACCTAATTGCCTAATTAATTAGTTTTACAATATTGAAATAACAATGAATTCAGGAGCACCAAAAAACATGCAGTTGTGTCAAAACTATAGTTTGTTCAGCCATCCTTTGCCGTTACGACATACATTGTCCAGCTTTCTCTCTCATTCATTAAATGGATGAGACTGAATTATGACGTCATTAACGTATTTCTTATCTAAGGTCGACATAAATTTTATGTTACTTTTGACAATTCAGTTGTCATATTTTGAAAACAATTCTTAACATAATATATGCCATTGATTATAATTTTGAGGTTAAGTGTAAAATAACATTCAACTAATATAAGACATACGTAAAACAGCAGAATACGTCACCGATTATGACATAACGGCAAAGGATCGTTGAACAAACTATACCTAGTTTTTCGAATTAATCTGACGTCTTGATGATTTGCAACTCTTAAACTATAAATTGACAAGTATAAATTTTATTCACGTCGGGTAATTTTATATTTATTCTGATTAACAGGAAAGTATCATAGTAGACGTCATACTATCGTAAATAAATCATACCTTGGGACTATTTAAAGCAGCAAGAAACCTACATCTCAGTAAAAATGTTTTTCTGTTAGTGTCTGTCCTGAAATTGTCAATTCTGGCTTTGAAATTCATTATAAACTCCTGCTCCTATCCCTTACCTAGTCATCAATCCCTCTCTATGCCAGGTTTCAAGTCGAGTTAACGTCATTAGGGTAGACTGTGGAGGATTGAGCCACTTTTTTCCATCGACCTGGTTTTCTGTCGTGTTTTAGTGATTGCATAAAGTTTTTTACACATTGATTAACTGTTGGTTTTAGTTTTGCCACACAATAGCAAGGATAGTTTAAAAATCCTTATTTGAGCAAAAAAATAATTGATATAAGTACCACATGCACTTGTCTCAAACCTCCCTTTATAAGGGAGGTTTGAGGCAAGCGTAGGGAGGCTTGAGACAAGAGTAGTAACGATAATGTCACGAGTTGAAATCAAATTTATTAAAGACAGTTAACAAGTGTTTAGCCCTTTAACCCTGCAATAATAATAATTGACCCGAAAAATACACATAGGTACCTACTTAAAAAAAATAAAAGAACACAGCAATCATAAAAATATTTTCCAAAAAACCTAGAGTAAATTTTCATATTTGGAAAAATCGACTGAAAAAGGAAGGGTCCTTTGCGTTAATGCTGTTCCTCCAGTGAAGGACGGGTTTGGTAACTTAACCAGATCATCCCTAGGTACACAACATTCATCGGCAACATCGGGAAAGATAAATTTGTATCCCGGAGGCTCAAGTCTCATGCATAATAAGTCTTAATCGTTGCTATTAACATTTATGACCTTAGCAACGTAATGACGGAAAGTCTTTTTGGTAGGAAATCGTACAAGAACATAGTCATCCTTACAAACTTCTTGATTCATAAAGCTTTCTTCAACATTTTCTTCTCCAATCTGTTCCTCAATATCGGTTAGCTCATCAGAACTCGAAAAATTAAAATAATCTCTAGATTGTTCAGATTCCTTCATGACTATCTCAATCTTTTTTTGTTTAACGTGCACTTGTTTTTCATCTCCTATCACCAATGTTTTTTAATCTTTCCACCCTCTCTTCCATTTTTTTATTTTGCTCTTCCTTTTTCTTTGCTCTTTCCTCAAATTCTTTTCCTATTAGGTTTTTTTCGGGTGTGTCCGTTAAAATCCGTGTTTTCCCACATTTCCTTCCAGCCTTCTTTTTACGTGAAGGAAATTTCGGAAATGGCCTTATAACTGGCTTACCAAGGCATTTGGATTATTTTGGGATGTACTAGGGACAGCTAAAAGTATATTTTCTGTAGCCTGTAAAGCTTCAGATGGATCTGGCCGGTCTGTAATTTCTGAACTGGTTAAATCGCTATCTGAAAATACAGCTGGATTGTATGGACAAATACTAGTATGTGAAAATCCACCTATTATATTGGCTGGCGTAAAAGCGCGAACGTAAGCACTTCCCACCAGTTCAGGTATTTCTTTCAAGGATATCAGCTGTGATTGTTGACCATCCAGTTATCTGCCGCTTCATTATAAAACCTGGAAAGGAAGTACAGATATTTTCTAACCATGATGGGAGGTTTGATCCGTGTCTCAAACCTTCCACATAAAACCTGTCCATCCCTCCCTCATACCAGTAGCCACAACAAATTGAGATTTCCAAGTTAAAACATAGCCTAACAATTAATTCAATACATGACAGTATGTTAAATTATTATGTCATTCATGTAATTCATCCATATATTTCCAAATATAATAATGTGAATAAAGAATCCTTATAAATTTTGTTGAAAAGCTTACATTGCTTAGCCTCTATCAACTTTCCACTATAACTTTCGTAAACGATTTAGATTTGCTGTTAAACTTAGATAATGTTAAAGAAGCAATGAATAAGCATCCACTAAACGGAAAATTAAGTTCATTTAAGTATACGTTACCAATGAAACATTTATGGCTCAAACCTTCCTCTGGCTCAACCCTCCCCAGTCTCCCCTACGCTATGGGTTTTGTCAGACATTTCCATGAGGTGCCTCTACCTCAAGTCTAGGACCAAGGAGATGTTTAGTAGGCATATATAGTTTGTTTTTATATCTGAAATATTATCACTCACAATGTTCTTGATGAATGCACCTTAAATAACCCAATTCTTGATGTTCTTATTATTACGTGGTATAATGGGACTGGCCCAATAGGGATTATAGTGCTTGTTTTGCAATAATGTGACAGACAAGTCTTTGTAGACACCTAGACACCTCATTGCGTACTTATCTTGTACCGTCTACCGGTTGAAACAATTAATTTGTCAAAGTTTTATCACTATTTTTACTTTTCAATCATCAAATAAAGTATAAGAAATGTCAAAAGCTCACGACTAACGCAAATATCTTGATGCTTTTAGCTTTCCTCTCCATTTAAATAATATAGTAATATATAATTTAATTTGCATTAAGATGTGTAGACAATAATATTGTTATGGTCAAGAGAGACTACCTGTGAATCTCGACCCCGATGTGTTTTCTCAGTGAGGTCTGAAATAACACCTATGTGAAGATTTATTATCCTCTTACAATGACTTGGGATTACAATGTTTTTTAAGTGACAGCATTGAAGATACTATATACGAGTAGACTAGCAGCAACAGTTATTATCTTAAATGAGAAAAACTCAGTGGGAATTTTCAATAAGAATCAATCATAAGAGTTATACTATATACTTGTATACAATGTATTACTTGGATTTAAGGGTTTATTGAACGTTATCAAGTGACCAGTTGGCCCTTAAATGTTTGATGATGAGTTGTCTCTACTATTCAAAAGCTACAATGATGATTGAACTTTAAAGTTAGTGAACCTATGTGCAGAAAATGAAACACCCACTCACATACTCTGCTTTTGTGAGAACTCACAAGGACTCAGACGAAAGCACTTTGGAGTCAAAATAACACTACGATCACAACTACTGAAGATCCCTTCAGATAAACTGGTGGCCTATATAGAAGACACGAAGCTTCTGGAATGGAAGTACGTAGATAACCTGGCTAATATATCGTAATATTTAGAAGCTAGTACAAGAGTGTCACCAAGTTTTAGCTAACGCCTCGGCAGATAACAATATTATCCTGAGGTGGGTTGAAGGGCACGACAGGAGTAAAGGTAATCGCATTGCCGATTCTTCAGCCAGGGAAGCGGCTGGATTGAATGTCTTAGGACCCAGTGACACCTACGGCCTGACAACTTCGATAATTGAGGAACTAGCCAAACTTTACACCCACGATCAATCCCTTAAGAAAAGGGATGGAACCAAAGGATGCAGTCTTGCAAGGATCACCCTGGGCGACCCTGGGAAGCTAGCGTCGACCAGGTAAAACCTATGTTCAAAAGTAGGATTTCTGACTGGCCACTGTCAACTAAGGAAACACCTCCATACTATGGGGTTAGAGGACACACCTCTATGCAGGATGTGTGAACAGGAAGATGAAACTGTCAGGCATGTTTTATGCGAGTATCTGGAGTTATCGTCAATAAGAGAGTGTGTTCGGCGAGTCTTGGCCTACACCTGCCGATATAAAGGAGAAGTCTCCCAGTGACCTGTCCACCTTCCTGGGAAGGGCAGGATGGACGATGACCTAGGAGGACAACTCCTCGGGAGGATGTACAATGGGTCATATGTGGCCTAAGTGCTGTGAGCCTATACACATACAAAGATTCAGTTGAAGTAACTGGGCTGTTGAGCCCAACCCAAGCATATGAATGAATGAATGAATTGCCTGTACCATTCAAACTTTGGAAAAGTTACAAGGATGATCGAGCTTTAAAAAAAACTGCTTATTTACGAAGCTCCCATGCTATTTTAAAATAATCCCAATTTCCTAGAAATTTTAAAGTGTGTTGTACACTATATTTTTTCCACAGCTCCATAATTTTTCCACTGGAAAAGTGCAACCAAAGCAAAATGAAATAACAAATTTTTTTCTGTCAACGATTATATCTTGTATAGAATCATTTGAAAAACATGACTGAATACTGAATTATGTGAATTGAACAAATAAAAAATGTATTTTCTTGTTGTTGCAGGGTTTGGCCAGCAGTTTAATAGAAGAATAAGTGATTAGTAACTAATTAGAATTTTTTTAAAACAAACTTTTGATAACAAAAAAAGGACGAGCACAGTGACCAGTGAATATGTGTACGATATGTTACATTTATCTTGTTGATGTAGGTTAAGTTACATTGTTTGGAAAAAAAATTTACGTTTCCTTGTATAAATTGGTTTTTGGATCTCAAGAAATGGCTGCTGAAATCTTCAATTTTTATAAAAATGAGGATTTTTGCGAGAACGAAGGTGCAATATGTTCTGGTAAGAAACCGGCAAATAACTAGACAATCTATTATTAGGTACACTGAAAAAAAACATTATTTATCTTTTGAATAATATTTATTTTGGAATAATTTTCTTCACCGACATAGGACCCCGTACTTTTTAAGTGAAAATTCGGTCCTGGTCAAAAAAAATGAAATTTTGGTATCCTGTACCTCGTGACATGAGCAGAACTAACGAAAACCCCAAATAGGGTCAATTGTTGATCTCTAATAAAGGATTTTGTCACACATTAGAGTCCGTCAAAGGAAGAAAAGTTTTAAAAATAAGCAAAGTGGTGACATGAAATATTTAATAACAAAAGTTGTAAATAAGAAGAGTGATCCAAAAATATATGATAAATCAATCAGTGTTCTTAATGCATCGCTTGAACATTTTTACATTTTATATCGGTGGCCAACGTGAATATGTTGACATGTTTGATAACATGTAGATTCATATATAATCGATAATAATACAACAAGTGTGTTAATGATTATCGAAATACAAATTTCTTCGATTTTGAGAAACAAATTGTTGTTTGGAAACAGCAAGAGCGCGTAAGCGCGAGTGTAGTTTCCTAAAACAACATTTTGTTTCGAAAAAGAGAAGAAATTTTCGATAATCGTTAATACACGAGTTGTATTTGTCAAGATTATTTCTTGATACAATGATTCTGACGTTTCTTTAATAATTTGACATTTTCTGTCAGTCACTAGATTTTTAATATCGAATAATGACAAGACAACGCGAAACACACAGGAAAATTGCATGTATCCAATCAGGTGCCGAAATACAAAATCGAAAACATGGTGTTTTCAGATATCAATCTTCATATTTGAACTAATCGAAGGCGCGTATTTTGTATTGAGTGAAATAATCACTAAAATCACTATTTGTTTAAAAAAATTCATCTGAAGCCGCGTTTTATTTCAAATTAGCCAGTCGCTAGTAGCAGCGAAAGAGTAGCTACGATTTATTCGTCAACAAAGTAGCTCCATTAATCATCAGCTGTTCGCTGATTATCCAGTCGTCGGATCTCTCTATGAGCAGACAAGTGAGCTATTCGCAATGCTTCTTCTTGTAGGATAGCGTTTTAAGGTTTTTTCCAAATTTTAACATTTACATAATGGAAGACTTGCATTCAGTATCAAATATTCAGTTATCCCGAAATACAATGTTATTATTATCATAAAAGCGACTACTAAAATCATATTTATTGGCGTATATAATCACTGCTACTTTGGTCGCGGTTGTTAGCGACTGGCGAGTCTGTGGAAGAAAGTAGCTGCAATCCAATTTAATTCGCGATTTTATCGCTAGCTGTTGCGAATGACTTTATAATTTCAGTGTACCTAAATGATTCATAATACCTTACGCGTAAATTTGATTGTAAAATGCTATATTATTGATTTCTTAGCGATTGTTCAAATTGAAAATATTTAATATAGAAAATACGTACTAACTGGTTTTGTTATGTTTTATATTAGTTTTGATTCATGTCAGTTTTGTTAACAATAACGGACATAGTTTTATATAAGTATACCGTCTTTTTTAAACAATCTTTTCAATCCCAGCGATTGTTCAAACTCCCTCTGTGACTTTTTACAACAACTGCTGTTGAAGATAAAGAAATATTGTTTAAAAGTTAAGTTGTGATAAAAGTGTCTAGATTTATTGTTAACAAAATATGTGTTATAACGAGAACATTTTGCTATAACTTACACCAAAACATTTAAAAGCATGATAAATGTTTTGATGTATGAATTTTAATGATCGTTATATGCGAGGTAAAAACAAAAAAATAGTATTACAACAAAAATAACTTATTGATTTTTATTTGAGGAGACATGTTAAACTATTTACCTCGTATATACACAACGATTTGTTGTCATTCTTACATATCTGTCTTGAAATTGTTTTTCTCAAAATAATATTGGTATGGTCAACATTTTTTGAGAATGAATTATTTTCTAGAAATATCTCCACCCAGAAACTTTCAACTATATACCGATAGGAAGAAAGTAAATCTGTAGCTGGATTTATAAACTCTGTCTTCTGCAGCTCTGCCAATGAAAACTGGAGTTAGTTGCATTTAACTTACTATCATGTCGAACTGTATATATGGTTGAAATAATACCCTTCTGGGTGTTCGTCATCGATTGTTAATGTCCTTCTAACACATTAGGTAGGAAGAAATGGAAAAAAGGCAGGTCTGTGATTAATCCTAATCAAAATATCACAATAATAAACCGTTTGAATGTATTATAAACGTTAACCCTAATCTTTGACTTGAAAAATTTGATTAGTTGATGCTTAGATTACGCGCAAGCGCAATATATCAATCGAGAGTTCAAAATACTATGAATGCGTTACTTTCGTAGCGGCAATGTGTCACACTGTCACACTGACAGTTCTCGTCAGGTCTGTACTTTGTTGTTTACGGTCAATTATTATTTCTGAAAAGTGAATATTAATCTTATTGTTATATTTATTTAAATAATACAAAAATATGCATAGATACACGAAAAAACATCAGCATTTTGGAAGCTCTCAAGTATTTTGAGTTAGAAAAAGAAGTTGGTAATTATTAATTTCATAGCCTCTTCGAATTGGGCTGAATACGATTCTGATGATTTTATTTATCAAATTTAAGGTTATCTTTATGTCAAAACAGCAAATAAAATAAACGACATGTCGAAAACCCGGATATACGTCACAATCGATGACGCACGCCAAGAAGGGTATTATTTCAACCATACCTTCCTGATGATTTCTATTTATGATGTCACGTCAATTTTTGGCGTATGACATACGTCACCTTTGACACTAGGTACTAGTCCATTCAGTATTGCCACTAAAAAATGTTCGCGTCTAAAACGACTGACATTTTCTAGGCATTTCTTTGAAAAATTATTTCTGTCTCGACTACGATTAAAATACCCAAAAAGTCCAAGAAAATGTTAGCCGAAAATTTTGTAGTGGCATTACTGAATTTACTACTGGAATCCTTTAAATTTCAACAGCTCCAATGGTAGGCTCAGGACTTACTGTGACTAACAATTGGAAAAATTAGAACAACTGAGTTTATAAATCCAGCAGAAGAAATCGTTTTTCAAAATGTTTTCCGTGCTTTATTCTTGTTTGATAATTCTTGCTATTATTTTGGAAGAAAAACCGGATATATTGATGAAAATTTTAAGAAAAACGTACTCCTGTGTGTCTACAATTCTCTGAGCTATTCAAAATTATTTGTTTGCTTGAAATGTTGTTGTAAGAATGACTTGAAATCGGAATGTACAACTGGTGCGTTATGTTTTGTTATATATTGTATAAACTAGGTATCCTTGTTGTTAAAACTTGGATTTTTTTGTAAAAAGAGCTTTGTTTTTGCTACATTGGCAAAAGTGTAAAAGTTTTAGTGATTCTCTGTATATTATAAATAAAAGTAAATATTTGATGATTGTATGGTGTGTGTTGAGACAGGAAGATGTACCTTATTTGTAAAGTAGTTCTAATCGAAAAAATTAGAAGGAAGAATTATAAATATTACATGAAAAGATATTTCTAAATGTGTAAAATAAATATAAATAACAAACTTTTACATTTTTTTTTTATTTCCATCATTTTCTACAGATCTGGACTACATTTGAGTTGAAGTGAAAATAAGTTAATTGAATAGGAATAATTAAAGTACTTTTCAAATGATGTATCGCATTTTTTTAATAATGGGGAGTGAACCTACTGACAGTGGTTTAAAATGTTGTTTACTGTAAGCCTAAGAATGCTCCACTACTGTTGGAAAATTGTCCAGCATATTCACGGCCTAGCTCTCACGCGTTTCTGGGGCTCAGTCATTCATGTCGATGCAATGAATAAATAGAATAGTTCCTGTGCTCTGGAAAACTGCACATTACATATAAATATCTTGATTGCAATCGATAATAATAATATTCTTTGCTTAGATGACTATTCATTAACGAAAAGAAAGAATTAGCGGCTGCACTTACATTGATTGATATCGATAATGATAATTTTATTTTGTTGGGTAATGTTAACGATAACTTTGAATGACCTGTGCAGTTTGCCGTTCACTGCTCCAATTATTATAGAATTTCATTAAAATGATAAAAAAAATTTAATTTTCATAAAATTATAGTATGTTTGGTACAAAAATAATATTCACCATTATACAGAGTGACCCATTTTGTTTTGAAGCACTCCTGTAAAATCCGCATTTCTCAACCGATTTTGATTTAATTTTTTTTGCTAGATTCAGTATCAAAAACAGTATTTTGGCATCAAATTTTCATAGCTTAATTACTATTTTCAAGGACCTCTATGTTAATTTTTCTTTACCAAAAAAGACAGAAGTACATTAGGCATTTTTTTTCTCAAATATAACTATACAACTGGATTCAGAATCATCATAAATGTAAACTAGCAAAATTTTATAAAAAAATTTTCATTAACGCCAAAGTTATTACAACATGAATTTGGAAAATGTGGTATTTTACATTGATTTTTTACGTAAAATGTATACATCTTTTTGAAATGGCAGCATGGTTAACAAAAACTAGGAGTCAAACATATTGCACAGTAAAAATTCGAAGCCAATAACGTAACCCATTCTGGAGTTATAGCTTCTGAAAGTAATGTAAAATTGTGCTCAATCATTTGGATTGATGGCAAAGTAGTCTATGACAATACGGTCCTTAAAATTTCCTGCCTGCAATTTTTGGAACTTTAGTTCAATATGTCAGGTTATGTTTGAGAGACCGGGGGTCGTGACGCAAAAGATCTGACCGTTACGTTACGTTACGTTATGTTACGTTGCTTCGTTATGTACCTAGCTTGCGTGCGTGTGCTCTCTCCTGAGTCTCTCTCTCTGAGTCTCTCTCTTGTTTACGAAGCAGCGATTCATATGCTTCGGCCGGGAAACGAACCCGGGCCGCCCGCGTGGAAGGCGAACATTCTACCACTGAGCCACCGATGCTATATTAAAATTCTATGCAAATCAGGTATTCGCAGTGCTGGTGATCTACTTGAATTTGTTTGGATAAATTTTTACTATTATTTCCATAATTTTTTTTGCGCGATTGATCTTTTTTGTTTATTTACAGCATCGGTTGTCAGGACGGTGGGTTGTGTTTATTGGTTTCTAAGTTTAACACTTCGGTAAGTGATTTACTTAGCGTTCAGACGTCGAAAAGTAATAATTTCCCAAAATGCAAAATATATTTTAAACTGATCGAGAAGTATGAATGTCACTTTTGACATTCCGTTCATTACGAAGAAATTTAAATTATTTTATTCGGAATTTATTTCTATACGATCGCGCAAAAAAATGGTATAAGCATCTCGAACGTTGAGGGTAATTACAAAGTTTGCATGTAGATTCCTCTCGCAAAATTGGACAAAATGGTAGGAGGATTAAGGAGTCTAGCACATTTACTTTTCGAAATACAGGGTGTTGAAATTTTGAAAACTTGAATGTTTTAATTCGATAACTTTAAAATGGATGGATACATTGATTTGACATTCGGCAGGTTGTTTTCAAATGTGAAAGGGCATATTTTGATAGAAATAGTAGTTTGTGCAACTAGTGTGGATATGATGGCCATATCGCACGAGGACGAAGTTTGAGCACGACGCTTTAGGCGAAGTGCTCAATCGTTCAAGTGCGATATGGACAATCCACACGAGTCGAACAGCATATTTTTTCTACGACCCACTTAAAAAAAATCTAGAAAATAAAAATTTCTATAAACTGCAATATAACTTCAAATTGAAAATTTAACAATTCAATTTTATGTTTCCACTAATTTTTTTGTGGTAAACGTACAGTTCTTGAATGTCCAATTTGTATAATGCTACGGTTACCCTTTTTAAATATAGGTACGATGCTGTTATAAATAGATGTTGCCAGTCGGACTCCCTCATGGAGGGTACCGTACCATTATCTATAATAATGAATATTCTTCACGGGGAATCGAGCCCGGGTCTACCACGTGAGAGTCTGGTTTGCTTACTACTCGACCACCGAGAGATATGCAAATTGTTTATCTATAACGTCAGGTGCATTACATAATTTTTGCTTAAAAGGAACTAAAGTTCCTACCGTGTGTCCCGCGACACGTTCTACCTTTTTTTTTAATACGTTTGGTCACTGCTCCAGTCTAAATAAATAGTTATTTTAATTTTGTGCACTACAAAGCAGCAAATACGGCTATCTGGATGACTCCGATTACCTATTTCTATTAGTTCTCGTTCACTTTCTGTCATTGTAACCACAAAAAAGTACAATTTTAACTTTGTCTTGAATAGTTAAATAGTTGAATATTTGGAACATTTAGTACTTACTATTTCATACAAATGTTACTGACTGACATAAATAAAATTTCAAAATTAAAGCCTACTTGCGACTGGTTGATTTCATTTTGTTAATAAATGAGAGTATTGCACAATTTCAGATTACTTTCAGAAGCTATAACTCCAGAATGGGTTGAGTTATCGGCTTCGAATTTTCACTGTGCAATATGGAGTCTTTGTTTTTGTTAACCATGTTGCCATATTTAAAATTTGTCCATATTCTACGTAAAATATTACTGAAAATACCACTTTTTCCAAATTCATGTTGTAATAACTTTGTCGTTAAAAATGAATTTTTTATAAAATTTCGGTAGTTCACATTTGTGATGATTCTGAATCCAGTGGTATAGTCATATTTGAGAAAAAGAAATACCTAATGTACTTTTGTCTTTTTTGGCAAAGAAACATTAACATAGAGGGCCTTGAAAATAGTAATTAAGTTATGAAAATTTGTGCCAAAATACTGTTTTTGATACTGAATCTAGCAAAAAAAAATTAAATCAAAATCGGTTGAAAAATGCGGATTTTACGGGGGTGCTTCCAAACAAAATGGGTCACTCTGTAGAAACCACACAAGCATTGCTGTGGCTCGGATATTTTTACAGCATTTAATAGGCCATTATAGAATGACAGACAGATTAGCCATATTTTTCTGGAGGGCGCATGTCATATACAATTTGGTTTTAATTGTTAAACAACAACAAGTAAAAGGTTCGTAAAATTCTCAAAAATGCCATCGTTTTATAGTGTTGAATGCGACAAACAAGAGATATCTTTTTTCCGATTTTCCTTAGTTGCAACAAAGAGCAGACCATTCAATTGATTTCTCTGTGCACCTGAATCTGTTGCTCTTGACCTTCGTTGGAATCTCCTCAGTTGAGTGCTTTTTTCGTCATCTTACATTTTAAGTACCTATTATCTAATCCAATTCAGAGACAGTTTACTGACTGCGCCATGTGCTTTTATTATTCAAATGAAATGTATATTATGTAACATGCTGTTCAGCTGTTACGTTTTTCGTCTAAAAAATTATTTCATTTAGTGAATTTTTTGGCTCATTAGTCACTTCCTCCCAAATTTCTACTAAATTTCTAAACCTGCCGTTTCTTTGTCGCATTAGCCACTCCGAAATAAAACATTAATTTTTATCAAATTCCCCTTCCACTTGTGTCTTTCGATGTTCGAAATTTCAATTTTCGAGTTGACTCTTTTTTTCTTCTAAATGTCACAGAAGGCAACAGTTAATTATATTTTATTTAATTTTTGGTGAACAATTTTCTATTGTCTGGTTGCTCTGCAGCCGGCAAGTTTACGGCAAGTTTTAAGCAACTTTTAGTTTAAGGCAAGTTTTACCTCCGAAGGCATCTTCCGTCCCACTTCGTTCCTGTCCCGTGCACGAGGTCCTCAGTCTGCCGAAGAGGTTACCGCCACCGCCGCCATCGCGCTAAGAGCTGCAAGCATCCTCAGCCCTTTAAGATAAGTTCCTTCGTCTTATCTATAGCGTGTGTAAGATTTGGATTTGGCGTGTTAATTACAATTGGTATTCTTTTCGTTAATTTTTGAAATATTCAATTTATGTTGAGTTTCAAATAATACAATAAATAATTATTATTCCATTCTTTGTATTGATTATTCAATAATTATTGAATTGGATAAACGTGTTCGGGAATAAGTAGATTCATTTAATTTTTTTAGTAACGTAAATTTAATTTTTTACAAGGTGTTTCCAGCTTTCCACCTTTTGTTTCTTGTTTTAATTGCTTCGTTCGATTAAAAAGCTGGTGGCGTCCAATTTAATATTAATTGTACACCCCATCCCAGTGATAGTGTATAAAATAGTTTAATTGGTGCCGAATTCCACTCCCTGAGGTGGAGTGCTCTAGCCTGGGGCAGTATTAAGTTACAATTACATTGACATTGTTCTACAAAGTATGTCTGACAACCAACTGAATCACAACACGTTTCAAAACACACAAACTTCAACTACAACTGATCAGTTGCCCTCCATTACAATATGGCCGATATGTCAAAGTCATATGTTCTAGAATGTGAATGGTATATTTTGAAAATTCTCTTTTATCGTACGCCTTTTTTTATAAGCATTCAGTTCATTCGTAAAATTTTTATTATTATAATACCTTACAAATTTGAAAATTACTTTTTAAAGAGCAGTTCACTGAGAAGCAACAACTACTTCCCTGCCTATATGCAACGAAGAACATTGGGTGGTATGAATAAAAACGAAGTACATGCTAATACTACAAATTTAAGGATCTACTTCAAACTATCTGCTCCATCATGGCGTTCAGCATCTGGTCAGTTCCGGTAGAATCTGCTTAACGTTGAAGTATTTACTACACTGCTTGTAGTATCTTCTTTTAGCCCGTAGTATATGCTTTGACATGTGCAGCATCTCCCACTCCTTCTGATCGGGGAGCAGGTCATGACAAGCTCATTAGATTTTCTGCTTCATCGTTGTTATTATACAAAATTGTCGAGACCACCCTCGAAACTACCCGAAATATTATTTGCTATTTTTCTTGGTTATCAATTGAATTATTGAAAGCAATAAAGTGTGCTCGTGATTGTGTAAAATGTCTTCAGATGAAGAAATGCCCCAGCAAGACGAGTCCCAAAATAAAGTATATATACAATTAGCATTTGTTATAATGCTAGAAGATTTCAAGATACTGCTGGATAAAAAAATTACACCTGCTATCAAGTTTAAAAAAAAATATAGCCCTTAAAGAGTTAACCAATATTTATGCACTGTATATTTTTTTTCTGCGTATTCCATCCATTTTCAAACAAAACTAAGCGTAGAATTCTCAAGAAGCTGCTATTATACCAACTTCGCTAAGCAAATACTACAATTTCTTCTTGAAATCGAAGTATCTGCTGTAAGAAGTCGCTTCATGTATTGATAAAACGTTTTACTAAAATACCAACAGGAAGCTGAAATAAAGTAAAGACACACACACACAACCTTGATGAGCCCGTCCCACCCAGGATGTTCCTCTCTAACCGAGGTACATCTCCGGGGAGGACTTCCACCACTTCCCCCCATCTTATCCGATGGGTCTCATCATCATAGTTCGCGTTTCGGCGTACAGCTCGTCCCTAGCTAAAAGGGCTAGCAGCTGGGGGCGAGCCGTCTTCTCTTTGGCCTTGTAACCTCGGTGGTTTTTTCTTCGGCAGTCTTCCGTTGTGTGTGTTTGCGCTGCCTCTACAAAGTGCGTCCTCAGCCGGCAATTTCGGCTGAAAACACCCTTATAGAGAGTGTCTTCTTTTCTTCCGATTTCTTACAAGCGACTTTAAGCTATTAGCTGAGCTAATAGCTTTGTCACCTGTTCGAGGAGCTGTTGTTTTGTTGTTGTCGTCGTTGTTGTTTTCTTGTTAGCTGCGGCTTGGGCGTAGCTGACTCCTGTCTCCTTTACTAAAGTAAAGAGATCATAGAAAATTGTTCGGACTTGTTCGGTGTGGACTTCAATCGCTGGTATAAAATGCTACTTTGCAGGTTATTTGTGAGTAGTTCAGTTACTTCCATCCAGAATGAATTACTACCACTATCCATGTGTCTGTTTTCAAGTATAGCTGCTCGCCAAAATAGTTTTTTCCTACAACCACTATGCAAAACACGCTTTTCTACACAAATTTTTATACGCCAAGCAGGCATTTTCTTAATTCTTTTGATAACCGTTGGAAAAGTAATGCGAAAAGTACACGCTATGGCACTTTTCCGCACCGAAATGTCAAACAAAGCTACCTATGACCTGTCAACTTTTTTTGACAATTCAACCCAATGGTGAATTTCTTATTAGTATACAATTTTCAAATTAAACCAAAAGTAAGTAAACGATTCAATTTATTATTTATTTTAATTTATTAATTATAAAAACATTAACCTAATAAGCATTATTCTAGGAATTATGAACCAAGATCAAAATAATTTATCTTCTGAGTTGTCCAATTCGGACATTGAAAATAATCGTCCAGATATTATCGAAAAGGCTCGAACTATAACCGAAAATTTCTTTCTGTTTAAATAAAATGACCATATAAATTACTGTATTTCTTTCATTGATAAATGTGGTTGTAGAAAAAATATTGTGTACAACTTGTACGCAAATCACTTTTCCCACTCGCTAGATTTGCGACACTCGCCTTACGGCTCGTGCCACAAACTTCTGCGCTCGTTTGAAAAGTGACGCTTTGCGCACTAGTTGTACAAACTACTATTTCTGCTAGTCAGCCATATTTTTAGGTAAGAAACTAATTTGTACCTCGCGCAATAACTTCAAAAGTAATACTGCATCCATCTACTGCCATTAAATAATAGATTCATTTCAAATTACAACATGGATATGTCTTTAGATAGCTATGAAAGCAGTCAACCTAGTGAAATCATGGCACCGTTCAGCCATTTCTTCAAATTTGGAAACAGAAAGTAGTCACAAGGTAGTAAATCTTGAAAATATGCTGGATGGTATAGCAGTGTAGCCATGGAGATACTACATATAGAGGCAACAAGCCATAGGGCGCTCTGTAAGTGGGAATGTCCGTCTGAACTCCAGTAAGAGAGGAAGAGACAGACGATCAAAGGTTTTTCTGTCTTTGTTTGTGTTTATATAGCTATTAGAGAAAGACAGCATAAACCTCCTACTTTCTATCTCTCTCGTATATGCTGATGGGTTCTAAGCTGGCTTGTTGCCTCTACTTATTTGTAGTATCTCTATGAGTGTGGCCCAATCTATGAATTTTTCACTAGATTTTTATTCAACTGAATGGAATAAAGTCTTCTATTAATAAATTTAATGGATCAATCTTGAAAACACTCTCCACAATCCACATACCTTTGTTTTATTATCAAGAATTTATTATAATAGTGAAAAATAAACTTGTATGAAATAATTATAACTATTGCTTGCATATATTAAGACGTAGAATGTTGCCATAGCGACTAGCCAATTTTTTTCATTTATATAAGTATCGGTAAATTAACCGACGCAGTAATCGTTAAACTGGCATCTAGTAGTCGTAAATGACACCGCTATTTCATAAGCACACTCCATAGAAAAGTCTAGTGGCATAAAATAAAACTTGAAAAAAAAAATAAACGACTGGTACGAAAGTGGCAGTCTCAAATGAAGCGGTACCTCTAGTCATTCATTTAATGTAAGATTTACCGTTAGTTGGCTGCATATACGTAGTTTATTAACTTTTACTTATTAAGGTACGTGATTTACTTGGGAAATAAATCGAAAATAAACTGCGTTGCATGTTTTTCGATGTCTGAAGAAGCCGTTTATTCACTAAATTCGCTTTATTTGCTGATGACATTAGTGTAACATGAAGTAGTTCAGATATACCAACCAAAGGTGTCATTACTATACCTTATTTTTGAACTAGGAGCATTTTGGGAAACCTCATACTAGATTGAGAATGTGTTGCGAAAGCATTATGTCAAACATGTATTGTACAGCTCTTAGTTGTCGTGGCTAATGCCATGGCAAAAATATTAACCAAATGTCAAATTATTGTGAAAAAAAGAGCTGTGTGAAGCAGACGGTAATCTCGTCCTCGTGCGATATGGCCATCATATCCACACTAGTTGCACAAACTACTATTTCTATCAAAATATGCCCTTTTACATTTAAAAACAACCTGCCAAATGTCAAATCAATTTATCCATCCATTTTAAAGTTATCGAATTAAAATATTCAAGTTTTCAAAATTTCGAAAAGTAAATGTGCTAGACCCCTTAATCCTCATATCATTTTGTCCAATTTTACGAAAGGAATCTACATGCAAACGTTGTAATTACCCTCAACGTTCGAAATGCCCACACCATTTTTTGCGCGATCGTATTGAAATAAATTCCGAATAAAATAATTTAAATTCCTTCGAAATGAACGAAATGTCAAAATGGACAATTATACTTCTCGATCAGTTTAAAATATATTTTGCCTTTTGGTGAAATTGCTTTTATGCTATTTATTACTTTTCAACCGATGCTGTAAATGAACGAAAAAGATCAATCGTGCTAAAAAAATTATGGAAATAATAGTAAAAATTTATCCAAACAAACTCGAGTAGATCACCAGCACTGCGAATACCAGCTTTGCATAGAATTTTAATGTAGCATCGGTGGCTCAGTGGTAGAATGCTCGCCTTCCACGCGGGCGGCCCGGTTCGATTCCCGGCCGAGGCATATGAATCACTGCTTCGTAAACGAGAGAGAGACTCAGGAGAGAGCACACGCAGCACGCAAGTAATGGCACATAACGAAGCAACGTAACATAACGTAACGTAGCGGTCAGATCTTTTGCGTCGCGACCCCCTGTCGCTCAAACCTAACCTGACGTAAAGAATTAAAGTTCCAAAAAATCCAAAAAAATGGGCTCTGAAGGGGTTGAAAAACATGAAAATGAATTTTCTATAAACACAAATATACACAACGAATTCTAATTATTTAAATTCATATTTACAGTAAAATGAGAACAATTATTTAAATTAATAATTATAACATTGGGTAATTTGTCTTTTTTTAAAGTAACAAACATTGTTCACTATGTCTGACATTTCTGTCAAATTTACTGTCAACACTAAAGTTTATACAACAAACGACCAAATTCAAGGCAACTAGATAATCACGTAGCTAAAAAAATAGTGTTTTTGCGCGATCGATCTTTTTTGTTTATTTACAGCATCGGTTGTCAGGATGGTAGGTTGTGTTTACTGGTTTCTAAGTCTAACACGTCGGTAAGTGATTCACTTACCGCTCAGACGTCGGTAAGTAAATTACTTACCGACGTCTTAGCCCTACATACATTTAAGTGGTCCTAAATAATATATTACTTCATTCATTACACGAAAGGAACAAAAAAAAATAAGATCTATATTTTTTTAATGAACAGAAACGAACAGAACAATATAAAAAGTAATAAATAGCATGAAAACAATTTCACCAAAATGCAAATTATATTTTAAACTGATCGAGAAGTATAAACGTCACTTTTGACATTTCGCTCATTTCGAAGAAATTTGAATTATATTTTAAACTGATCGAGTAGTATAAATTCCACTTTTGACATTTAGTTCATTCCGAAGAAATTTAAATTATTTTATTCGAAGTTTATTTCAATACGATCGCGCAAAAAATGGTATAAGCATTTCGAACGTTAAGGGTGATACCGGTCTCCATCAAAATTGGAGGCCTCGCTACGCTCAGCCTCCAAACATTGCTGTCGACCGGTAAACAACCCTTACCGTTCTTGATACTTTTAATATACTATAAAATGAAAACCCCATTTAAAAAGCATAGGTCATTTACGCACGCTTTTGGGTGTTATAATGAAAGTCCCATATAAAAAGCGTTGTTCATTTACGCACGCTTTTCAACGTATGTATAATGTATGATTTCACACATTTTTTTTGGTTCGTAAATGCCTAATTTTAAAGGTGATCGTATATAAAGTGAATTTCGCCACTAATTAATAATACTTGCTTCTATAGTAACAAATAAACATCTCCAATTTTACCAGGTGACTTAAAGGAATCTACGAGGGACGCTCGTAGGGAAGTTTCAAGTACTTTAAATTTGAATTCAAATGATCACTTATCAGAACCAGAAAAAATATTGTGTGAAAAATGCTGGGAGACACTATTTTTCGTAATTCGCGTTATTTTGCACAACGAGCGAAGCGAGTGTTACGAAAAATTGTGCTTTTCTCGACTAGTTGCTGAACCACAAAATTAATAATCAGAATAATATTTTAAAAACATCACTTGACATTTATTATACTTTTACTATTTCAAGTGCTTGGCAACAGTCCAGTTATGACAGACGTCATATAAAACGGCTTTTATTCTGTACGAGCTATGCAATGGAAATAGTATATTACACACTCGGGTGGGAAGGGTTTGATTGCTGTCGAGAGATTTAGCTATTATCTCGAGACAGGGATGAAACTTCCTACCGAGGTTTGTATACTATTTTATTCACAATCATCATATCCCGATCAAAATTAATAAATCTTTGTTGAACACACCTAAAATATTACATTTGACAACTACTGTCACCAATATAAATAAATGTCAGAAAAAGTCGGATGGATATTGAGTTATAATAATTCAAATTCAACCAATAATTTCAATAAGTATGTTTGTTGAAGGTATTTTAGTTCATTGTTGGTTTTTATTGTTTGTCATTAAATAGTCAATATAATATTTGTGTTATATTTTTAAATATACAAAATATTCATCTGAAATAGATGATATTAACGATCACAATATTTAAGAGGGAGGGAAGTGATCGATGAGTGCGGGAATAAAATTATTTTTATTTCTCAGTTCAAATTCACTATTTCACATCCCCTTTATAACCGCTATTAAACTATAAAGAATAGCAAAATTCACTCCTATCGAATTCGTGTCACATTTTTCGGATTTTCCACATAACCGAACATCGGGTCGAATGTTACTAATCAAAAAGATCTTCCCTATAATTTAGCTACGTCGCTTCCTTTCTTTGTAGGTTAATTCTTCTCCGTTACGTACGTACATTCAGAGGGAATATTTAAATGAAGTCAAAATATATATTCTATGAGTCAACAGAATCTCTAACAAACTTTTGTATCTTCAAGTTTCAAATATTTCCACTTGTTGAAAATTTTAACTATCAAAAACATAAAATTTAACTTGGAGTGGGATAATTATGTAGCTTTTTGAATATATAATTTGTTAATAGTGTCTTTATACAAGCTGCAGACTTAGCAAGTACGTACAAAATCTATGTACACAGCTTGTTCAATTGAAACCCATCTTTGGACAGGTTAGCCTTGGAAACAATTGTAATCATTCAACTGACGTTTTCCAACATTAGTAGTGTATGCAAACGTCACACTGATCTGTTTGTTTCGTTTATATTTGACAGCGATTTTAAGTATTGTGACTTTGAAATGGCGTTTGTTGTTAACAATCCGTCCAAATGTGATAATGCTCGGCCTCATGTTGCCAACGTAGTGGAAGAAAGTCTGCAACGGAAGAAATGGAGGATATTAGAGCATCCACCCTATAGTCCCGATTTATCGCCTTGCGATTTTCACATCTTTGGGCCACTAAAAAAGGCGTTAAAAGGTAACCGTTTTCAGTCGGACGCAGAAGTACAAAACGCTGTGAAAGAATTCTTCCAGCAGCAGCCACAAGAATTATGTAAGCAGGGTATACATCGGTTGGTGAAACAGTGGGATATGTGCCTCAATTGTAGTGGTAGTTATTTGTAACTGTACTTGTCAATGAATTTTTCCTGGACCAAAGATGGGTTTCAATTGAACAAGCCTCGTATTTTTTTTAATTCTATCACCTCCCTAATATCGACACCACATCAGATACACCTACAGATCAGGAATTTAAGTAGATTTGTTATTCAACATAGGCAAAGATTACAGAATAAAATATAAGATGTTTCACTCGTTCGAATTTATCGCGAAAAGCATCGATGGTACAGTACGTCGCTACGTCCTTACTTGCATATATACTGAATATATTTCATTGGTAGGTACTTTTCAATCAGCCTGAAACTAATTAAATTGTTCTTTATGGAAGAATATTTTTATTTTCCTTTTTGAATATTGAGATGTCGTTCTTTATCCTTAATTACTCTTAAGCCTCACTCAAACTCTACTCATCTCAACATTTTAATGCTCTATTTGTTACCTCTAAATCTTACCAAACATAATCTGTACGAAATGGATTTGAGAACAATATAACAAAATACTTCTTTGTGCAGCTACGACCTAATATCAATAAAAGATTTTATCCCCCTATCTAGAAAAAGAAAAAAAAATCGAGCCATTTCCACTCGAATGATCTTTCCGCATATTACCTTCGAATCCCACTCCTGAAAATTATTTACACTAACCTTTAATGAATACATTTTGTTTCCGATGATTTTGATCTTTTTAATCCTATCGACGGGCAGTCTTTTACTATTTTTTCGATCTCAATTGGGCCACATAGAGACAGTCACGTGGCGCAAGTGTAAACCCTCTTATTGTCGGAGAACGTGTGTTGCTGATTAATACGTATTCAGGGTGTTTAAAGGTCGCACGTAGCTGCAAAATACAGTGTGAGGAAAGTTGAATTTTTCAGCACACTATTCTCCACACAAAATCGCATATCTTCTTAACGAGGGTTGTCTTTTATATTTTTTGAGATAACATCATATTTTTGTTCAAAACCTCAGTGTCTCAGAATAGCTCATAAACATAACTCGACGTTTGGTGATGAAGTTCAACCAAAAACAGAAAATTACTGCAAGAAAAACGCAAGGTACGTAAACAGAATAAATTGCCTTAGATCGACGATAGCTAAACAGCGAATGATATTTGGAATTTCGCACAATTTTTAACGCGGCATCACAAAGCAGAAACCGACCTTTAAAAAACCGCTCCAGTTGCGTAAGCGTATTGATACGATCCGGACTCGAGTTGCGGCGGTATCGCAAAAAATACGATCGCGAATGCCGTAGCTAGTGCGTGCGTACGTTCCCCATCGCTTTTTATCTTTCTTTTTTCCGCTGCTATGTTCAGAGCAGGAGTTGCTAAATAGTCTCTCAGGACTGTTTAAATGTACCAAATACAATCAACGGTAAATTCTTCATTGCTTCACGGACAACAAAAAGGAAAATATTATCATTAATTCCTTCGTCATTTCACTGATTTATTCTTTGTAAGTCGCACCTTAAAGTTTGGAGAAACAGTGTCACAATTGCAGAATTTTTCAAAAATGAGTTGACGATGTCAAATTATTCCTAAAGCTCAACTCTAACCGGTACAACAAAGACAGTATCTCGTCCCATATGCACTAGATAGCGGATATATCTTAGGGTCGTTAACAGCTCATAATGGCGAATGGATGTCAGTGAGTATAAGGAAGAACAACACACCTATAAAGCAATCGTACACTTTCCTATTTCTTGGAGAAAGAAAGGAGACCTTTTCAACTTAATTAACATTTATTTTGTTAAAAACAGTTATGAACCTTTTTATACCTAATACTTTGTTTCAAAATTTTGGGTCATTGCAAGTTTATCTTCCATAAAGTACAGATTCAACCATGATTTTGTCTTTTAATGCCTTTTTTTCATCGTAACTTAAAAAAATATTGAAGAAACAATGACACTTTTTCCAAAATTTCATTTTCAATATAACTTTTCAAAACTGTTTTATAATAAAAAAAGGTAGAACGTGTCGCGGGACACACGGTAGGAACTTTAGTTCCTTTTAAGCAAAAATTATGTAATACATCTGACGTTATAGTTAAACAATTTGCATATTCCTCGGTGGTCGGGTAGTAAGCAAACCAGACTCTCACGCGGTAGACCCGGGCTCGATTCCCCGTGAAGAAGTTTTTGGAACTTTACTTCTTTACGTCAGGTTATGTTTGAGCGACCAGGGATCGCGACGCAAAAGATCTGACCGTTACGCGTTACGTTACGCTACGTTATGTTACGTTGCTTCGTATGTGCCTTGCTTTCGTGCTTGTGCTCTCTCCTTAGTCTCTCTCTCGTTTACGAAGCAGCAATTCATATGCTCCGGCCGGGATTCGAACCCGAGCCGCCCGCGTGGATTGCGAGCATTCTACCACTGAACCACCGATGCTATATTAAAATTCCATGCAAAGCTAGTATTCGCAGTGCTGGTGATCTACTTGAATTTGTTCGGATAAATGTTCACTATTCATATTTTGCGCGATTAAGGGGTCTAGCACATTTACTTTTCGAAATACAGGGTGTTGAAATTTTGAAAACTTGAATGTTTTAATTCGATAACTTTAAAATAGATGGATAAATTGATTTGACATTTGGCAGGTTGTTTTTAAATGTAAAAGGGCATAATTTGAAAGAAATAGTAGTTTGTGCAACTGGTGTGGATATGATGGCCATATCGCACGAGGACGAAGTTTGAGCACGACGCCGTAGGCGGAGTGCTCAATCGTTCAAGTGCGATATGGACAATCCACACGAGTCGAGCAGCATATTTTTTCTACGACCCACTTAAGAAAAAATCTAGAAAATAAAAATTTCTATAAACTGTAATATAACTTCAAATTAAAAATTTAACAATTCAATTTTATGTTTCCACTAATTTTGTGGTAAGCGTACAGTTCTTTAATGTCCAGTTTGTATACTGCTACGGTTTCCCTTCTTAAATATACGATGCTGTTATAAGTAGATGTTGCCAGTCGGACTCCCTCATGAAGGGTACCGTACCATTATCTATAATAATGAATATTCTGGTAAATATTTCAAACGTCTACCTGTTGTCGTTATTAATATCAAGCAGAATAATTATTTAAAAATGAAATTATCAATAAAAAAACATCTTCACGGGGAATCGAACCCGGGTCTACCGCGTGAGAGTCTGGTTTGCTTAATACTCGGCCACCGAGGCTTTGCAAATTGTTTATCTATAACGTCAAATGTATTACATACTTTTTGCTTAGAAGGAACTAAAGTTTCTACTGTGTGTCCCGCGACACGTTCTACCTTTTTTTATTGTTAATTTTATTTTTAAATAATCATTCTGCTTGATATTAATAACGACAACAGGTAGACGTTTGAAATATTTAGCAGAATATTCATTATTATGGAGAATGGTACGGTACCCTTCATGAGGGAGCCCGACTGGCAACATCTACTTATAACTGCATCGTATATTTAAAAAGGAAAACCGTAGCATTATACAAATTGGACATTCAAGAACTGTACGTTTACCACAAAAAATTAGTGGAAACATAAAATTGAATTGTTAAATTTTTAATTTGAGGTCATTTTACAGTTTGTAGAAATTTTTATTTTCTAGATTTTTTCTTAAGTGGGTCGTAGAAAAAATATGCTGTTCGACTGGTGTGGATTGTCCATATCGCACTTCGTCCTCGTGTGATATGGCTATCATATCCACACTAGTTGCACAAACTACTATTTCTATCAAAATATGCCCTTTTACATTTAAAAACAACCTGCCAAATGTCAAATCAATTTATCCATCCATTTTGAAGTTATCGAATTAAAACATTCAAGTTTTCAAAATTTCAACACCCTGTATTTCGAAAAGTAAATGTGCTAGACCCCTTAATCCTCATATCATTTTGTCCAATTTTACGAGAGGAATCTACATGCAAACGTTGTAATTACCCTTAACATTCGAGGTGCTTATAGGTACCATTTTTTGCGCAATCGTATTGAAATAAATTCCGAATGAAATAATTTAAATTTCTTCGAAATGAACGAAATGTCAAAAGTGACATTTATACTTCTCGATCAGTTTAAAATATATTTTGCATTTTGGTGAAATTATTACTTTTCGACGTCTGAACGGTAAGTAAATCACTTACCGACGTGTTAAACTTAGAAACCAGTAAACACAACCTACCGTCCTGACAACCGATGCTGTAAAAAAACAAAAAAGATCAATCGCGCAAAAAAAATTATGGAAATTATAGTAAAAATTCATCCGAACAAATTCAAGTAGATCACCAGCACTGCGAATACCAGCTTTGCATAGAATTTTAATATAGCATCGGTTCAGTGGTAGAATGCTCGCCTTCCACGCGGGCGGCCCGGGTTCGATACCCGGCCGAAGCATATGAATCGCTGCTTCGTAAACGAGAGAGAGACTCAGGAGAGAGCACACGCACGCAAGCAAGGCACATAACGAAGCAACGTAACATAACAGAACGTGACGGTCAGATTTTTTGCGTCGCGACCCCCGGTCGCTCAAACATAACCTGACGTAAAGAACTAAAGTTCCAATAATAATAATAATAATATTGCTTCGCAATGCTTCTACATCATCAAGTTTGTTCAAAGAATTGTCCTCAATAACAAGCTCTATACACAAAAAACGTTGAAGGTTTTTCAAGAGGAACAATAAATATATCAAAAGTAAAACTAACAGTTACCTTCTCAATTATTCATGGCTCAATGTTCATCTGAATACCATTTGGACTGCACCATATCTCCATTAACCATCACTAAAGACCGAAATCGACCATTTCCATTTACCGACCGGCGATTGCCACCACATTTATCTCTAAGTCAAAGGCATACATCACATAACTTTCCCTATGATACTGCCTTGAGTCCACTACGTTAGAGCAGCCTCGAGCCAGTACCTGGGTTTATAGAGTAAATGATTTATCTATAAAAACCGGTTGTATGTCTTATTTAAAATAAATTACATTCCGAGTACTGCATAAATACACCTCAAATTATAATATACTATAATAAATAATTCATATAATTCGGTTAGTATAGGGAAAAAGAGCTGTCCTTGCAGACTCAGAAAATGAAAAAATCAACACTTTTAAAAATGACTTGAAATTACCTAATAATATATTTTATTTCAAAAATTAATTATAAATTTGTAGTAATTACTTTAAAGTTTTTATTGTCTCAAGAAAAGGTATGTGATCAGATCCACTTCATACATAAATACATCAATTTGAAAATTTGACACCTATAAAGTTAGCAGAGCCACTTGCAAATAATTCGATGAAACCTATTCCAATAATTGTCGAATAATTGTCGTGAATTTGTCGTGAACGTAAAAAAATTGTCGCGCTCTTAGTTTTTTTTTATAGGGGGTGGCTCTGCTTACTTAATATTAAGTTAGCAGTGCCACCCATAAATTAATATCAAAAAGCATCAAAATTGTTACGAATAATGGTCCAGTAATTGTCGAAATCCATCTGACGTAAAAAATCCATTCTTTCTAGCATATATATACTTTTTTCTTGGAAATTCCTGGTTTTTGAAGAAATTTCGCATTTTTTGCACCAGCGTATAAGTATAATGACATTTTACGTGTTTTCCATATCATTATTGACGAATATAAGGATTTTCTAAGCCACTTACTATTTTCCAGAAGCAAAAAACTATGTTTCAAAGCTGAATGATAGAAATATTTCTTTTTCACAGTAGTACACTTGAAAAAATAATAAATCAACAAAGTGTACTACATAAGTGTGTTCTATCATTCAGCTTTAAAACATAGTTTTTTGCTTCTGGAAAATTATATCCGTTAATAATGATATGGAAAACACGTAAAATGTCATAATACTTATGCGTTGTTGCCAAAAATACGAAATTTTTTCAAAAACCAGGAATTTCTATGAAAAAGGTATATATATGCTAGAATGAATAGATTTTTCGCGTTTTTTTTATGTCAGATGGATTTCGACAATTACTCGACAATTATTCGTAACAATTTTGATGCTTTTTGATATTTATCTATGGGTGGCACTGCTAACTTAATATTACGTTAGCAGAGCCACCCCCTATAAAAAAAAAACTAGGAGCGCGACAAATTTTTTACGTTCACGACAAATTCTCGACAATTATTCGACAATTATTGGAATATGTTTCATCGATTTATTTGCAAGTGGCTCTGCTAACTTTATAGTGGTGAAAATTTGTGTAACCACAACAAAAATCCACGTCTGCTTAAACCTTGTAAAAAATGAAAATGTTGAGAGTTAGAAACACCCAAAATCATTCGCTTTCTTCTGAGTTATCTGGAACAGCATTTTTTGATATACCTAGAGATTTTTGGAAGTGTCTTAGTATCTAAAAAATCATAATTTTCTCGCGTCGAAGTATGTTGTTCGACGATCTCGTTCTCCAGGTTTTTTTAAAGGAAGAGCATGCAACTAACAGTTTATACATAAAAAAAAGTTCTCAATGATTCTACAACTTCACTAAAAAAATGAATCAATAGATTTCTCTAGTATTTAAAAGTTCTGATGGATACTATGCAAAATTTTTCTTAAGCTACATGCCAAGACTAAATAATTGTTTTTTCTACTACCGTGCGCCTTAACCCACTTTCCCGCACGCATTTTAGCTTTGAAAGTGTCACTTTCCCGCACTAGTGCAGGAAAGTAAAATTATGCAAATTTTGACCTTATTAGATAGTTTTTTACTTCGGAAGTTATAACTATTCTTACACCAGGTGAATAAATAGTCCATCAAATAAAATCTACATGTTTTCTAGCTTTTTGTTGCATTTTTAATTTTCTGAAAATATAAAATAATGAAAATGTTTTTATGTAACCTTATACATTCTTCAAAGTAATGTCATAAAACACCTATCAAACCACCCGGGCTTGATATAAGAAAAATATATCAAATGAAATTCTTTCATCTACAAATGACTTAAAATTGTTGCCGTCACCTTCATCGTCATCTTTATGTGACCTGCAAACGATGCCATCCTCATCAACGTCATTCACTCACCAGTTAACACCAAATAACTCCACTGGACCGGCAATTTTAAGTAATTCACAGAATGCAACAAATTGTGTTTCTAATAATAATATTTATAATAATAATTGATAATAATAACAATAGTTTTTGTTTAGAGTTTTGTATATGCATGTTAAAATAAAATAAATTTTGAAAAATGGGTTGATATACTTTTTTGTATATAAATAACTAATAAATAACTATTTCCTAACAAGTGCGGAAAGTGATACTTTCCCGCACGCGACTGCAGTTGACCCGAA
>CAJUYH010001098.1:0-52786 GCA_910591685.1 Galerucella tenella
CATTTTTTCGGCTGTCAGATCTCTCACTATTGTCCAAAGAGGCAGAAACTTTAGAAAAACTAAAATCATCATCAGCCATAAATGATTTAATAAATCAGTTTGCCGAAAATAGGCAAGGAGCCCAACCAGCATCGAAACATACATAAAACGTTCGAAGTACGTTACCAGCGGACAAAAGTTATGTCTAGAATACGTACTCCACTGTACGTAGTACGTACACAGCACATTTTTAGGATGTACATTTTCCACAATGCAGTATGTCCAGAGTACGTACAGGAATTACATACAATAGACGTACACAAATTATAGCTAATTAATATTATGTACATAAAACGAATACACCCCTAGTTGAAACAAAGTGATGACCGCAAACAATTATTCTTTCTCTCTTTTTCATATAATATCCTTGTCGTACTTGTGTAATCCGAGGCGAGGGTTCCATAAGGATTTTCGCAATCTTTATGTACAGATTCACTTTTTTCGATACACAATAAACTAGATATAGGGTTGGGTGTATGGTGTATCGAAATAATATAATGAATATATATAATGCACATTAAAATATCTATGTGTTTTGTTATGACCGTCCCGCCCCCCCGAACTCCTTAGTCCTTACATACTTAGACTAATAACGGTATGAAAAAGGTGTAGTTGCCACCATCTCCTAACACCAATAAATATTGCACATTGAAATACACTTGGCCCACGATTTCGCTGTGGTACGATACATAGCTCAGACCAATAACGGTATGAAAAAGACGAAACTACCGCCATCTATCAATGTCAATATCAAAATAAACATATTTTTTACATCCAGAGCACGTACACAAAGTACGTTAAAATGAGTTTGTCCCAAGTACGTCCTTACTACTTATCGTAGAGTACGTACAACCAATATCCTTCACTGTACGTACTTATTTTATACATATTTTGTTTACTATCGGACAAGGACGTAACAACGTAAAAAGAGTCATAAATGTACGTACACTGGACATATTCTGCTTTTTGGGAGAGTGAATATTTAAAATTTGATTTTTATTTGTAAAATGGTTAAATTATGTTATGATAAATAAATATTTCTTTTCACAATATTTTTTTTCTTCTATGAAAAATCTTTACCCTCATACCTATAAGGGCCTCCAAACAAATTTTTTATACGGGGCCCCGACAAGGCACGCTACGCCACTGGGTGGCTGTAGATATTTCCAGATTAGAGATCAATTGTGATAGATCGTTGAAAGAGGATTATAAAAATGTAAAAATATACAGGGTATCCCGCTTAAAAAAGTATAATTTTTATATATCCTCGAAAATCTACACGCTATTGTAAATTAGTTAGCTTTCAACAAAAAACAGTTTAAACACACAACTTAAGCTACATCCTCAATCAATCTGCTAGCGAAGTGGATACCCATCCTCAATCCTGTCAATTTAGTCTGCCTGAATGTTATCGCACATGCGCATTTCCATTGTTATTTTAAGGTAACGAGGTAATTAAAAAGTTCAACCTGTGATTATTCTTGTAAAAAGCACTTACTATACTAATCAAAGACAACAAATTAATATAATTACGATATTAGAAAATAATGTATGTTTGTTTACGAAGATAATAGAATAAAATATGGTTATTATACCTAAATTATTTTCCCCATGATTAAATGCGCATGACACAATTCGGCACGCACCGAAAAAGCTTGCAGCTTGCAAGCCTGCACTTCCAAGTCGGCGCGCATGTCAGTACGAAATTGAATTGAGGATACTTACGTTTAAACGTCTCAGCACGCGTGCCGAAGTGCCACTTCGCCACTAAATTGATTGGGGATGTGAAATTTTTTTTCAAAAAAAAGCCTCCATCTTTTTGCTGCTTTATGGCTTTATTATTCGGCCAATTTCAGTCATAAAAACTATAGGTTACAGTGAGTCTTACTGGTCACGTGAATCAGCTATTTCAGGCTCCAGCCAACAACAAAAAAACATATGAAAAAGGAACGAGAACCAAAATAACATCATTTGTACTTCGGTACGGTCCGGTCCATAAAAAATTTTTGTTCCGGTCCGACTGCTGTCGAATTTTATTTATAGTTTGCAGAGTCCCAGTACGGGTTCTTTACTTCTCTATGTGGTTGCCTCTGGATCTATAGGGTATATCCACCAACAGCTAGACAAGTTGATAAAAATGACAGTCGCCCTGAGGATAATCAATTATTTAGATATATTTGCAATTTGTTTTTTTTGTACTGATTAAATGATTCTTTTTATTATAAACAGTTAGATATAGCGAATAAAACAATATTGAAGGAATCACCAAATCAAAATTAAATTAAACACCTATTTTTATAGAAAATCTAATATTTGATAACATTGCATTGCAATAAAATGAAAACTAATCGGATTATAATATTTCTTTTCATAAAAAATTAACATAAAAAAATCCACGTGAAGTTTGCCAACTGTCTTGCGCAGAAACCATAAATCGGTCTTGTTTATCTGTGTCGCCTCGGCAATTGGTATTACAAACGATGTTTCATGCCGACAGCCATTGTATTCTTGACTTTAACGATATCATATACCAGAGTATTGTGTGTGAAAATATCTCTAAAAGCTTTAAATAATTCCCAAATATATTTTATATTTTATATGATAAATACATTTTTAATATTCTAATTTTGTATTAAGCTGCAAAATGTGACAACGTTACAATACTGATTTGAAGTCGAATTTCAATTTTACAATATGGCGCATACGACTGCAACTTCATGTGGGTTCTTCTTACTTCAAGATTTTCAATAACAAAGAATGACATATATTTTCTCTTCTTTTACAAATTATAGGTTAAGTTTAATAATGCTGGAGAGTAGGTGGCATAATTGGTTTCATTTTCTCGTCACAGTAGATTTTCTGTTCCTTCCCACAGTAGGTTGGTAGTTTCTTCCTACAGTGGGTTTGATGTTTTGTAGTAATTCTAATATCTTGGGCTTATTTTTAGCAGTTTCCAAAGCAGTTCGTTTGGAATTAGGATGACGCCCATTAATATTAACACCAGCTCGAATTAATTCTTTTATTCCTTCGAGAAAATCTTGTTTAATACAAAGGAAAAGAGCCATTGAATAAGATCCAGGAATATTAACATCTGCTCCATTTTGTATTAAAAATTTCACCACCTCGATATTTTTAGCTGTACAAGCTGATCCAAGCGGGGTATAAATGTTATTATAGTCTCGTTTGATTATGTAATTTACATTTGCACCTGATTTCAAAAGAAGTTTTACTATTTCAAAATTCCCTTTTCGTGCAGCTGAAACCAATGCTGGATTAACCTCGGCTTTATTCTCAAGAAGAATTTTACAAGGTTCTTCAAATCCCCACGAGGAAGCCTTTACTAGAGGAGTATTACCACGGTCATCAAGGGCATTTATTTTCGAGCCTAAAAAGTTGGAACACTATTAGATTCAATTAATTTGATAGAAATCATCACTTATCAATTTAGTTAACATACTCACCAAGTTCTATAAGCTTTTTGGTGGATAACTTGTAACCATTGTTAGCAGAATAGTGTAAAGCTGTAAAGCCTTTCTTGTTCGCATGGTTTATGTTTGCCCCTAAAATTAAAATATATCATATAAAGTTATAACTTTTTGTTTTCCTCCTTTGGAAAATTTAATATAAAACTTCCTGATAAATTCTAGATCTTTTGTTTGAAATAAATTGTCCTAATACTAACTTTTTGAGTATAAATATTCAATAATTTCAACATGGTCCATTTTGGCTGCAATAATTAAAGCAGTGTCTCCTTTGCTTGTAACCACATCTACTTCTACCTGTGGAAACTTCTCGAAAAACTTTTTAATCCATTTTAACTGCCCTTTGAATGCTAGAATATGGAGTGCATTTTGTTTTTCAAAGTCTTCTGATGCCTCTGGATTAATTTTTTCTTGTTCAAATAGCACCTCTAACATTTCATCATTACTTTCTTGTTCACATGCATAAACTAGAGGTGGATATCCTAATACATTTTTTTCGTTAATATTTTCAATGTAGCGAACCAATTTTTTTATTTTTGTTATGTTTCTGTATCTAATTGCTTTGTGAAGTGGGTAATTTTTTTCCTAAAAGATAAACATTTGTATTGTAATAGTGGCTTATTATCTTGAGCTTTGTAAATGAGACACACCCTCCTATTGTGTATTTTAGCAAATTTTCAAACAATTAGTTGGATATACCTACTACAACAATTGCAAATTTAACTTAGAGTGAAATATTTAAGTATAAGAATAACCCCAATAATGCCAAAAACATTTAAGACCAATTACAATCCGTACAAAAAGGAGCATAATGAATTTTCATACTCCTTCCATACTTGGGCCATTGTATCATTTCAAACTATAATTATAAAGTACATTTTTCAAAAAGGAATATAAATGACCCATTTGTTGTCATGCCACACTTTTTTTAAATTGCATTATTCTGTTATTGACTGTTTTTTTTTTAATTCCACATATAATACTTTATTCCACCAAAACTGTAACTACAACTACCTACCGATGCAACAAACAAAAACTTACCATAACCGGAGTTGAATTGGAGATTTGGAGCCTTTCAAATTTAATTCCCGACATTACTAAATACTAATTTCTCTCAAATATGTAAAACTCGTATAACCATAAGTGATAAAATATGTGTTATTACTCATTTATTACTGTCCTCGATTGCATTTTTCGACTTTACTCAGGATTCCGTGCCATCTAGCGTTAAGTATTAAAACTAAATATCTATGATTGAATGAAAATATTAAAAACCTAAAATCATAATTTTAAAGATATTATTGAGTTTATGTTTAATGAATCATTTCCAGAAATAACAAAATTAATTGCACAGTGGATGATTAGATTAGTACATCCTGTAACGCCTATCAAAAAAACTCCATTATCTAGATTTTACATAGGAATTAATATGCTTTATTGTTTTAGAATATGGTTGTATAATAATAATAATTTGGTATCAATTTAAAAATAATAATAATTGAATACCATAAACATTCTGTTAGTTTATTCAATTTAGATAATATAATATATTATCTATGTTTCTAATATGTCGAAACATAGATTTTTACATTGCCAGTTATAATTCGGAATGTGAAATAAATGAATAAACTAACTGGATGTAGATGGCGACTTTTATATAAATCGAACTTTTCAATAAAGTGGAATAAAAATGGCAATCTGATATAATCGGCGACATCTAGTTCATATTTAATAAAGCAAACAAGCAAATTAATAAAAAGTGTTTACTGTAATAGAAATTCAACTCAATCATGTCTTCTATGTCTATCCATATATAGATGGCACCAGCTTATTAAGCTCTATCGATTTTTATTGAAAATGGTACAATAAAAGAAAATAGGATATTCATATCAAGTATTTACAGCAGTTTTTATCAGACAAATGTATACATAATGAAAGGACTTATCTAGTTATTCAAAGTAGTTACAGCAGTATGCCATCTTGAAATGCAAAGTCCAAAGATTATGCTAGATAACTATAAAAATTACACCGTGTATTGACAAATCAACATGTTCATTGTAAATGGCCTAAATGCGTTAATTGTTATATTATAACAATCGATGCTGTGAATGTGAATACATCATTGGTGTATCTACTATTAGCACCCCTTTACTTTTCTGGGATTCATCTAGATATTATAGAGAAATTAGAATTTTTTATTTTACGCAGAGCCATATTGAGTCATCTAGAAACATGTCCACCCAAACCCAGCATGTATCTAGGTACCTACATTGGGACAAAAATTGGGCAGCAAAAATAACGCACGAATTTTAGCAACTGTAAACGTGATATGGCAATAAAAACAATTGCACTTGTTCTATGGGAGAATACCTATGTTAGTTGTTTAGCTATTACAATGGATTTGCAAAGAAAGATGATATTATAAAATAATACCCATTGTTTTGAACTATAATAGGTACTCAGAAACTGAATTTTATTATGTGACTACACTGTTGTCCTATTTTTATAAATAGTTTTTATTAATTTTTCATCTCTATATTCTAAATTTTCAAATCGGCAAAATTGCTTTGCCAGCGTAAATAGATAGGCTAAGCTTTATCAAGTACCTAGAGTGAGTGGTATTGCATATAAAAAATGTGACCAAATTTATCAAAAAACGATTTCAAAATGAACTTCTTAATCAAACTTGGACCGCTAAATACCTATATCTACAAAAGATTACCACCTACTATCCATTGGTTAGCATAGCAGAAGGCCCATCAAAAACGAGAAACGTCACGCTTTCGTCTTTGTTGATTATGCATGTGATATTTCCTTGTTATACCTAAACGATTAATAATCTCAGGTTTGTGTTACCAAAAATACCCCAAACAAACTTTATATTTGAAACAAGATTTCAAGGTAAATACCTAGTTAAAATTTGCAAATAATGTCCTTGCTTATGCTAGCAGTCCTATTACTTTCGTCTAGCAATGACTTTTTTCAAGTTAATTTCCAATATTACATTGGAGCTGATACCGCGAAATGGTTCTGGCCCCCAAAAGGGTGTTTCAGTCCCTCTCTTTGCTAGTTCATCCGTTATTTCATTTCCTTCTATTCCAATGTGTCCTGGAATCCACACTAAGGTGACTATATTGTTCCCGCCTAGTTCAAATTGCCTAGGCATTCCCACACCCTTTTGGAACTGATAACACAAGAGCTTGACTATTTTGATTTAAGTATTGCATACCTATTATAGTAGTTAAGACATCATGTAGAACTCAAATTATTTTCTGTTTACATATTAAGAATAGCAAGCCACACAATGCATGTGAACAAAGTAAATAGATGATATAGGTACACCTACCTATATAACATCGCTACACTTATTAAAAAATGAAATACCTTTATAGTAGGTACCTAAAATCTTTCGAGGGAGGTAGGTACCTATGTACGTATTTAGTTTATTATGTAGGTATCTACGTATCCATAAAGGGCATTTTTGAAGATATACCTACAATATAAAATTCTTTTTAGACATCTACCTACTACCTAGTACCTATAGGTATATAATCAAAATCCTTTTAGGTATCTATGTACGAATTTCCACTATTCTTTGTTATTTCATGCTTTCATTTTTACTTCATTCCACACTAAATTTCTCTCTTTTAAGAAATGCACATTTATTTATCATAGGTAGGTACCTACCTATTTTTTGGTAGGTAGGCACAAAGTTACCTATACAATCGGTAGTAGTATATTTTTACATGTAAAATGATTTAAGATAATAGGTACCAATACCTATACATGTTCTAGGTATTTCTTTTTTTAATAGAAGCTGGTCTATAATTCCTTTTTAATAGTAATTCTACAACATTGATTATACATAAAACATACCTTTTCCTCCTTAATAGAAGCATTTTTTATAAGAAGATAAGATTTCTATTATTTTAATGAAAAATAAAAAGCACGACAACATCGCACTTATACCGTTGTACAGTTGTTGAACGACTCCGACATTCTTCCTTACCCACCCATATCTAGAAAGTAGACTCGACCGAGCCTCAATTAAAACAGCCTACTACGCGTTCCAAAAAGGTTTCGCCGTCGACGTATACAAGCTTCAAAGTCAACGTGTTATTTTGAGAATTTCACATTTTTTCTCCTTTTGTTGTCTATTCTTGTTTAAAAAAATAAATAATGGGAAGAAACATGAGTTTATTTAATATAAACTCCAGCGTTTTGAAATATTTTTAGATTTTTAATCAAAAGTGTCTACCCTACATCCTGTAGGCCTAGATAGCTACCTACCTACCTATCTTATACCTAGATAATGATTTAAGTAGATACAAATAAATAGCTATTATAAATTTATTTATCCTAAAAAATATTAGTGCTCGTAATTTTAGTAGAGGTGTTACTTTTTCTACCCTGTTGCCATCAATCTTCGTTATCTATTTATACCTAGTAGGTACCTACCTCCGTAAACCTAATACCTAAGAAGTCATGTCCTTATTTTACACTAAAATAGTGAAATACAGAAATGTAGACGTTAATTTCCGTGTAGTTTTGGTTGTAAATACCTATTTTATGAACATTTTTTTGTTTTTTTAAACGTACTACCTATATATTATATGTTTCAATGTTTGTACCTATATAAACTTGCAAAAATCATTGCAATGTTCAATAATAATTATAATTATCACCTACCTAATCCTCTTTCGGTATCTGGTGTTCAGTATAGGAATACGAATAGAGAATGGATTGGATTATTATAATGGATCGATATTATTTTCCAGCGTGGCATCACGGACGAAAACAAACAATATATCGTAATAATTATAAAAATAGAACGAATTTTGTAGGAATGCTAGTAGCGTATCGCAAGCGACCGAAAAGTCCAGTAGAAAGAGACAAAATATAAAGGAAAGCTATATTGTGGTACACGAAATCGTCCGATTTTAACACGACAAACGTTCGAGGTGATCTTTGTCTTGAGCGTGCCGGAGAACGTACGCCGTAGATGATTTCAGTTTCGAGCACAAGGCGTTGCAGCACATTTCGAACCAGAAGCGCGATCCCAGTACGTTGTGTAGAGCCAGCGAAAATGAAGTGAACACAGAGCTCGCACTGTGCTAAAAAGTGTAAAAAATTAGTGAAAAAAATGAAAAAAGTTATAATTTGATGTGTTTTACAGGAAGTGTGTGTCGATATGTGAAGTGGTATTGTGTGGAAAACCAAGTTAGTTCAACATCAGTGCGGCGTCATCATGAAGTTAAAACGGCTGTGTTTTTTTGTGAAATAGTGTCTGTGCGACGAAAAACAAAAATTCCTCAATGTGGTGTTTAGGGCAAAATGGTCAGAGAGACTAGACACTTGTGGGTAGGAAATTTACCCGAGAATATACGAGAAGAAAGAATTCGAGAACATTTCAAACGGTAAATATGAGCTAATTAATATTTTTTCAGGTCCAATCAAATCGTTTGTATACCTATTTTTTTTAAATATAGGGACCATAAAAATATGAACGTAAAACGTAAGGTAAGAAATCACGATTTATGCTACAGGCCACAGCCTTCTGTATCAGGACGTACGTCTAATTTTGTTTCTTTGAATAACAAAAGAAGTATTAGTTCTACTCAAAAATGTAATTTTAAGCTTTTAGGTGTCTGATGAATATGTATTGGTTGTATAATTTAGATTTTCAGTCGTATTTTGAATCCGGATTGATTATACAGGTATAAATATAACTTTTTCTAGTTTCTTTTGAAAATAAAGTCTGATATATTTAAATATTATGCAGAATAGGTATAGCTATATTATATTATATACCTACCTACTTACCATCTGTGGTTAAGAAGTTAGGTAGTACCTAGGTACCTATTACTTATATTTATTTGCAGTTAATTACCATCAAACTTAAAATTGTCGCTACGTGATCAAATATGTTATAACAAATGAGAGTAAGTAATGTAAAATACAAATTTATAAATAAAAACTTCGCGGTCGGCGTTTTTTTTATCATTGATGTTATGTTCATCTTTGAACATTTTTTTTCTCATATCTCCTATCTATTATGGTTTTGAGATTCTATAAATTCTCATTTTATTCAAAGCAAATAAAACTGTTCCTTATCGGAAGCTTATCTTTCTGCAGCAGCATACAGTTGATAAATTATCTCCAAAGTCATTACTTTATATTTAAATTAAACAAAAATGGTCACGGTCGAAAGTCGAAGGTACTCTTTTATTGGGTACCTATTTTATTATTTCTACTAGAAAAAACAAAGATACCTGATTATTTCTAATCTCGTTTCTAATGTAGGTAGGTATTATACCTACCTATGTGCTATCAAATTGGGATAGAGGTTTAAAATCATTATACCTAGGTATTCATCACCAAAATGATTTCAAAGTATGAAAATAATAAATTGAAGTGGGGGGGGTCTTAATTATCTCAAGTGAAGCTAAAACCACAACTAAGTTTGTTCTAACCATGAACACAGTTTTTCATATCATTGAAATTATTGTTATTTTGGGAACTGCCCCTTTTTACATTCTTACAATATCCAATTTCGGTTGATAATACAATAAAATTAAATTCCTCATAAGGTAGGTATCTTTAACAAAATATATAAAAAATTAACATGTGTACGCATATCCAAGGCTATATTTAGAATTTTTAATTGTCACCTTCATAAGTATTTATTCAATTCTGGGATTATTAATTTTTTAAATTTGTCTCGTAAAATAGTACTTACAAATCACAACCTTCTCCAATGTAGAATACAAAATAATGTTATTTCTTGCTTATCGATTGAAACTGAAAATATTTTTTTCTTTGCATTATGTAGGCAAGCTTACGTTGTATAGATATTGGAGCTTTTTGTATTTCTAAATTAAAAAAAAAGGAATTGAAGACGCAGCGAAATGTAAATCCTATCATGTTTTCATGTAAATATTTATATTATTTCGTCAACGTACATGTGTGTACATAAATAATCTAAATATATGTGCAGTATTTTCGTTTTTTTTAATGCCCTGGGGACGTATTTTGTCGATTCTGTAGTAAGTGGAAAACTTCTGTGTTGTACAGATAAAGGAAAATGGTAAAAAAAGTATGTAATATCTGCCAGAATATTACCGTGTTTCATAAAAAAAAGTACAAATTGAGCTTTGTAATATCTATCTATGTATGTATGTATGTGTGATTTTTGGGGTGACATTCACTGAGACCTAAAAGGTCTATTGTGCCCCCTTACTTCTACTCAGTTTCTGAGGAGAGTCTCAGAAACTAGTAGTTCCTTTGGTCCTATTTCCCGGAGGAATTTTAGGATGTCTGCAGGCTTCAACTTAGGCAAATGTTCCTCTTCTATCCAGTAATCTCCCAGGTGCTGTGCTCTAGGATTCTGGAGTGCTGTGCAATTGGAAAGTATGTGGATGGAGGTTTCTTCTTCCATTCCACAAAATCTGCATTCTTCTTCCTCCACTATTTTGAGCTTTTTCAGGTGCCCATTCAGGCGACAATGTCCCGTTAGGATCCCTGTCAAAACTCTTAACGCAGTTTTACTTTGACTTATGCATTCTTTTGATCTCAACAGGTTGTAGTCACCCAGAAGAGTCTTTGATTGTATAAGCCCTACTAGATCTTTCCAATGGTCAGATCTTCTCTTTTTCTCGGCTTTACTTATTTCTTCCAATATTACATTGGAGCTGATTCCGCAAAAGGGTTCGGGCCCCCAGAAAGGTATTTCAGTCCCCCTCTTTGCTAGTTCATCTGCTATTTCATTTCCTTCTATTCCAGTGTGTCCTGGAATCCATAGTAAGGTGACTGTGTTGTTCTCGCCTAGTTCATTGAGTTTGTCTAGGCATTCCCACACCATTTTGGAACTGATTACACAAGAGCTCAGTGCCTTAATGGCTGCTTGACTATCCGACATTATGATAATCCTTTGTCTTCTGTATCCTTTATCAATATTGAACTGGGCGCACTTTCTTATGGCGTGGATTTCCGCTTGAAAGATACTTGGGGTTTTTCCCAAGCTTTCAGAGTGTTTGGTTCCTGGCCCGAACACTCCTATCCCAGTTCCTTCTATTGCTTTTGAGCCGTCTGTGTACCATTGAATGGCATTCTTTCCAAGTCTGGTAATGGTATTTGGATCCCATTCCTTCTTGTTGCTCATTTCCGTAACGAATTTCTTTGAAAAGTTATACTTTTTCATCATACCGTCTTGTGGCATGTCCCAGGTTGTCTGATTTCTAAGAAGTGAGGAGGTGTTTTTTTTAAGATACTTAGTCTGTATCTTGTTCTTTCTGCAACACTTTCCACCACCATATGTAAAGGGGTGAGGTTGAGAATCACTTCCATGGCTGCCGTTGGGCATGTTCTATCTATCAACTGTCCCTTTGTGAAATGCTGTATATTCAAAATAGGGTAGGTACCTATGTGAATTTTTATAATAACACAGTTTGGTGAATATTAACTCTCATCTATCTATCTCGTAGCTTTCACGGTTTTCAAAATTGCAATGCTATCATAAACTTAAACTGATTGGTCTCTTTATTTCTCTGTTATAAATGCTAACACGAAAATCGTATAGAAACTAATATACCAACTGTTATAATCTAGCATAATTACAAGTCTATACTTACTTGAAATCCGCATTGAAATGTTTTAATGTAAGCATCCATCTATCGTTTTTATAATACAGCCCCATTTTTAATACTACAGAATTTTTACCTGTGCAATTCACGTATACAACTGGTTTCTAAGATCGATTCTCAAAGGGAATTAACCAAAAAAATAACAAATATACATAAAAGGTAGGTACCTGATTTAAGAGTGAAAATATCTATGCTGTTGGGATACCTACCTTTTATTACCTTTAAGATTTGCTCTCGAGAACAATACGAAAGCACCCTTCGCTTTCTGTTCGGATTCCTCCGTGCTTTGCTGACTAGCATCAAGGTTATTTACAAGGTGATCATATTTATTGTCACCCTACTCTTTTTTTGTGTTCGAAAACTTGTATTTCCGTTTTATTTGACTCTTTATATTTTCAAGATTCTGACAACTGATTTCCCCTTTGTTAATTCAAATGAATTTTAGGCCATTTTGTCATTCAATATTACATTTTATTAAAAAATGCGGTGCTGCGAGTAGTCTAATTTTTGATCGAGGGGGTAACAACTGGTGGCAATACATGTACAAATTGGATGCATTACGACGCATTACCGTGACATTACCAGCATTACCGGCAATACGCGGAATTATTTTAGTATTACGCAGGATTACGCGGCATTATACTGGTATTACATGGCATACGTACGAATTACGCCGCATCATGCTTGTATTCCATAGAATAACTGGCTAGAATAAAGACCATCAATGCTATTACCCCAGATATAGGTAATTTAATCAATTCTTTTATATTAGCTCAATAAATATAGACATATTAGATAATGTAAATAGCATGGGTCTCTGCAAAAATCTTCGAATACATGTTATTATAGGCGTGCGCAGACTTTTTAATTAGGGGGTGTCTAAAATCAAATCGGAATCTTTTGATGAAAAAACAAAAAGCCGTGTCTGCCGAAACATTGCTTTTGCATATTGCCGCCCTTCAATTTCTCGCAATTCCTCATATCATTGGAAGATTGATATTTTGAGGAATTGGAGTGGACCGATTAGGGTGGGCCATGGCCCCCCCTGCCCCTTTGACAATTCCAAGTCCAGAAAATGAGAACTCTAACAAGACCGATTATCAGGATGATGAAAGAACAATTCTTGGAAATAACAGTGACAATGAACCAGATATAATAATAGATGATGGTGAAGATTCATGTCAAGTGTCGGAAGAAACAGATCAAGATTTTCAAGCTATCCGAAATAATTTTTCCCCTTCTCCTGAGTCTGCTCAAGATTTTGAGAACATCAATATTACAGACTATTTAGGTAATATGTTTAAATGAATGAAAAATCTCAGTTTAAATAAAGGAAGTTAATAAAATCTGATTGTAGGGACCGTTTTTGTGATTGGGGTTTGAATAAATAGTATAAGAATTTGTTTTGTTGTATATGATGTAAAAAAATAAGAAAGAAGTTTATCCAAACCCAGGTTCAAATTATGAACTCTATTGTATGTTTCCCTTTGTTTTCAATTAAATTATCATCTGAAGATTATAACCGCCGTATTTATTTCGATAACAGCTCGGAGATGCGTGTATTGAATTGAATTACTTTTTTGTGCAACTTTTGTTTTAAGCAAAATTAATTAATTTTCGTTCATAAAGCTGTTACAATCCAGGTATCATTGTAATGGCATTCCTGGAATTACAATGAATTACATTACGAAGTAATTCTGGCATTACATTGGAATTACTGGTATTACTATGAAAAGGCATGTAATGCGCAATACATGTACAAAATTTGTCCCAGTTGTTACCCCCTCGTTTTTGATTTATAGGTACCTGACTTGAGAATATTCGCAAATGTTTCAATATAACACAATTTGATATATATATATAGTTTAACAAAGAGTCTTTGTTCTTATTGGAATTCTGCATATTTTTAATTGTACTCGTATATAAAATACCTATTAATCATTATTCAATGGGATATTGTTATGTTAGTATTAAAATCTCAAACATTGCAAGTAGTCAAATTTTTTACTATGCTTGCGAAATTTTTATGTTTTTGTGTTCTAATAAAAATTTTAAATTGCGATTTTTGAGCAATAAAAATCTACATGTTTAATACAAATTTAAATCTTATTTAAAGATCTCGTAACAAAAAAGTCTGTAAAAACTCACTGAAGTTGGTTCAAGGCTGGAACCCCTATATAAGCACGTCTATTTCTAGTCTTTCAAAGACGTTGTTGCTTTTGAGTTACAAAGACCAGTCTGATTTAAATTTAGTTTAGAAGACCGTATCTGACAACTAACGTATTATTTACTTTAATGTTCGTCTTCCTCTCTAGTTTGATATGAATGTCTTGCTAAGATCAGTGTTTAAATAAATTGATGTATACAGAGTTCGGCAAAAGTCCGGGACCGGAGAAATATCGAAGAAAACATACCTAAATTTTTTGAAATATACAGGGTGTTCCAATAAGGTGTGACGAATCAAAGTTATATTTTTTCTTATAGAACACCCTATATTTTATTGCATTTTCTGATTGCCTCTAAAAAATATAATACTCCTTCAAAATGGTTCCCTATACGTAAATACAGAGGGTTCCGAGTTATGCTGACTTTTTAAAAAATGTGAACATTTCGAAAAAAAAAATAATTAACTTATTGATATAACAAATTCCAGCAAATTTTCATCTTACATCTAAACAGTTGGACATTCGTTGAATGTATTCCACGATTGAGTACTGAATATCTCTTTACAGGGTGTTCAGAATTTTCAGTTTCATTATTAGACTATTCAAAGTGCAGTATCAGGCTTATTTTAAATGGAACACCCTGTATTTTAATAATTCATCATATTCAAAAAAATGTCGTCTTTCGAATGATGTGAGGGTGTCCTATACCTAGGTATTAGGGGGCGTCCATTAATTACGTGAGGTGTTCTAGGGGGGGAGGGGGTCAAGCTAAATCTTTCCAAATCTCACTTAAGGGAGAGGGGGGGTCTTGGCAAATATCACGTAATTATTTTTCTCGCAGAAAGCGGTGTAAAGTTGCGTTTTAAAAAAAAATTACCTTAATATTCACAAATACTAGTCTTTGCTAGTCTTCAATAAAACCCAACACGTTTACAGCCCAAATAAAGGTTTTAAAGAATCTCGCGTGAGATTAGGGGAGGGGGGAGGGAGTTGAGAAAAATCTCACGGTATCTCACCAAGGGGGGAGAGGGGGTAGAAAAATTCTCAAAAATGCTTCACGTAATTAATGGACGCCCCCTTATACTTTCCATGTAATTTACAAATTTCTTAAATTTTATGCTAGGTAAATCGATTTTAAAACATCTGCAATTGTCTCTAAATTTCAAACTAATGATCTTGGCATAGTTGTTGTAAGAAACTCAATAGATCACGTTTTAAGCCTCCAGAAAATATAGGGTTTTGCTATCCTATACCGAGTGGTTAAAAAGATATAGCCAGTATCACAGAAAAATCACTATCCACTTAGAGACATTTTATGAAATAACAAAAAAGTTTCACAACAATACGAGTTAAAGATTGGTTTAATTATTATTATTTAGAACATTAAAATACAACATGAATAAAAACGGAACTAACAACAAACAACTAAAAGTAATAAATTTTGTTTTTTGTTATTTTTCTGTGAGTGGCTTAATCTTTTTAACCACTCTGTAGCAAAAACCTATATTTTCTGAAGGTTTGAAACCGTTTGAAACATGATCTATTTTTCCATAAACAACGAATTTAAGAAAATGAAAAGTGCATATTATGAACTTATTTTTCAACTACCTTTCCAAATCTGTTATTATTTCTCATGAACACTATTTGGTAAAAAAGTTAGCTCGCGTTTGACAGGTTTGTACAGGAATCCCTATGGCGCATCTTATAAATAACACAGTGTATATGGCAACTGCTTCAGCCGTTTGAAGTTCCCTAATTCAAAAGATAACGACAATTTTCAGAACTATATTTTACAGGACAATATTTAAAAAATAATAATAAACCGTTATATTTATCACAGACTTTAGATTTCACTTTTTCTTTACCCATAAAACAGCACATTGAATTTGAAGTTAAATATTTAAAAGCTGCAACTCATGTTCATCTTTGGGGAGTTACATTTATAATTCAAATATGTAATTAAAGTTCAAACAATAGCCATTATTATCGCGATCGAAAAATACAGTTTGCATTTTTACAGACTGATATACTCTGAGGTTGTTGGCCCCTCTCTTTTGCAACTCGGTTTCTATTTAAAAATAAATTGTGTGTATGCAATTTCGCCATCCTTACGTTATACACAAACTGAAGCCGTACATTCTTGAAATTAATTGTTGTGGAAGGTATTCTAACTTTTACATAAGTCGCAGGTGATAATACACTAAGAAAAAGAATTGAATACAGTTAGATAGTTACTTGAATCTACCAAAAGGAACATTGAACTCATTATTGAAGCGTTTGGAATCTATCGATTATTTTATGCAAATTATGTGTACTTAATTAATGTACACTAATGATGATTTTTTGTTTAATTTCCGTCATTTTGTGTACGAGGGTGATCCAAAAAAAGTAAAAAGAATCCACTGTGTTCAGAGAAAGTACAATTGAATTCAAAAGTTGACGTATGGCAATATTTTTTACAATTGTATAAAATAAGTCAAAAGAAAATCAATATAATTAGGTAGAAGTGTCAGAAGTGGCATTTGCTAACGATATCGTTATTTTTTCGAAAGAAGATCTGAAACTCGAATGAATAAAAACCGAGATAAAAACAAAACGAAAGTTTTAGGAGAAGAAAAAGAAGAAATTTGTATAAAAAAATCAGCTTTGTGACGATTTAAATCAAATTGAAAATTGATGCAAAAACAAGTGGACGAAGTAAATAATTCATTAGGAAATTGAAAAATTTGTTTGTAACCCTAACTGATAAAAATTGAAGGACAATACATTGTTGGCTGCCCAGTGGGTAACCCAAAAAAGTCCACTGGGTTTTTTGTATAAAACCCACGAGTTTTTTGATAAAGTGGGTTTTTTGAACAGAATTTATTAAAAAGATAAAACAAAACGTAATTTTAAAGTTCGGGGATGGGGGTTACCCTGTCGATTTCTGTATTTCACCTATTTGTATGTGGCGGTCGTATTTTATAATACAGTTGATAAGCGATCCCGAAAATAAGTCGTAATTGTAAAGTTGAGGTCATTTAAATACTTAATTTTCTTATGAACAGTATTTCTTTTTAATAGTTATTTATGTACCAAGGCAGTAAAGTGATTCTTTATCGGACGAGTCTGAAATTATGAGACGAGCGAAGCGAGGCGAATAACAGGCGAGTCCGATAGACACTTTACTGACGTGGTGCATACAAAATTTTATCGCCAACTGCTCAGAATTCAGAATATAAAAAACTGAGGTATATTTCATAGCATTTTATTATGACAAAGTAAACAGCACATGTAGAACAAATCTACTTATTATTTGTTATATTTAAATTGAAGGTACACCCTGAAGCATTATAAAAGTTAATTCCTGAAGTCAAAGGAGTTCCAACAATAATTTATTATAAATAAATCGCCAGAAAACTATTATGGAGCCGTAATAGGGAGAAGCGTGACACTGACAAATGATGATTTTCGTGTAATGTCAAAGTCAAAATACTTACAAAATACCAGACGCATATGTAAACTGTTTGTTAACTTCCGGAAATCAATCTGATAATTGACGGTTGGCAATAAATGATTTTTTCACTAAAATCTGAATATAATTTTAAAAAATATTGAACGATTCTAATAAAACCCACTCATAAAAGCCAAAAAAGCCCAGTGGCTGGTTTTTTTTTCCAACACTGAGTGGGAATATTTCAATTTTTGTGGATAACAATTTATCAGCAGGGAACACAGAAGCATAAATTAATAGAATAATAGAAAAAAATTTAAATTCTGCCATACGATGAACATGACATTCATAAACAATAGAGAAATATCGAAAAACACCAAGCTAAAAATATCGTAAGCCAATATTAACTTATAGATGTCAAACGTGGGTGCTGAATCAAACGCAGAAGAATAAAATACAAGCAGTAGAAATGAAATACGGAGAATTCGGCAGTAACAAAAAAGGACAAAAATAGGAACACAGATCTGTATCTGTAAAGTAGGGAAGGTGAGTGTAAGCTCACAGCACTTAGGCCACATGTGACCCATTGTACATCCTCCCGAGGAGTTGTCCTCCCAAGTCATCCTCCATCCTGTCCTTCCCAGGAAGGTGGACAGATCACTAGGAGACATCTCCTTTATATCGGCAGGTGTAGGCCAGGACTCACCGAACAAACAAAATTAAATTAATTTGTACTTAGCAGTTTCCAGATTGCAGTTTCGTGTACCTATGTACGTAAGCAACACTTATTAAATTTTTTTTAAATTTCCCTATTTCTCATTAAATTATTACGGAAAATACTGTTGGATACTTTAACATATTAGAAAATCAACTGAAATATTTATTTATTCTACAGTTTATATTGAAATAACTACTAGCTGTCTTTTATCTATAAATAAATTAGGCGTGCGCCAAAGTTACTTTCTGCTTAAGAGCGCCAATAATGTCAAATTATGACATCATGTCGTGGAAAACATCAACTTTGCGGTTAGATTTGAGTGTGAAAAAGCCTACTTTGGGTAGTGATCGTAGGAAAAATATATTTTCTACTAGAGTGCGGAAAGATCCACTTTTCCTCACTCTTTTTAGTGTGGAAAGAGTCAAGTTTTTGTGGAGTATGCTGACAATTGAATATTTAAAATATGTATTTGTGTGGTTGTAGTTTACCAAATGACTTAAAAATTAAGATATTCATTAGAATTTCAATCATTTTTCAATGTCCCTGGTATAAGCCTAATCAAATGGATGTCAAATAATAATTTATTTGTTAACATGTATTTAATAATAAATGTTTCTTTATGTTAATTTCTGAGGTTTTTCTGCATGAAGTAGAAAAAATAGTGTACCTAACACGTGCGTGCGGAAAAGTATCACTTTCCGCACTATTTAGGTAAACCACTGTAATTTACTTCAGATCGGAATTCCACTTAATTATTGATTGTCATTTTACTTAAATTTTAGTGATATTGGTTAAATTTGTACTCCTTTCCTTATTTATCTCTACCTCTTCCATGTGCATGTTAAAACGCTATTTAATAACGGCTATTGCAAGAATCGTGTTTTTCGCCAGTGCTCTATCACGCCGATCTCATTCCATTTTGCATTCACCACTCACTTAAAACGACCCATTGTAACGTTTTGTTGTCGAGACGTTTAACTTTTCATTAAATAAATTAACAAGCCCTCTATTCGCATGTACCACGTGGAGTCTGCAAATGTCAGCAGCGACAAATTTAAAGTTCAACAATTATTATTATTACAATAATGTAGAGTTGTGTATTCTTTGACGGGTGTGCCAATTTTGCATGTTTTGTTGACTCGACCGTAAAATCGTATACCTCAATACAGAAGGTTTATAATAACGTCTAAATTAAAACTAGGTACGTCACAATTTTTTGCGTGATATTTTTGACAAAGAGACTGAAGATGGCGTTTCATTCTTAAATTAAAAAAGTGTTATTATCTTATTACAAAAATCTTGAGATAATTTCATACCAAGTAAAAAACATAAACTTATATGAATTTGAAAACGGTTTAAAAAAGTATAGACGTAGAGCAACAAAACGTATAGTTTCGAATTCTATTAAAATAATGTGAAGTAGGCCAAAAAAGCCCGAGGAACGCCGCTAAAAATGACCGAGCGCCGGAAAGTAACGGAATAGGGGGTAGCGGGGATTAAGTAGAGGCATACTATACAGTGCTATTCAAAAGTCCCCCCCCCCCTCGTATCTTTTGAACGGCTACACTTACATTAATAAAATTTGGAGGGTGAAATAAAGTGTTGTAAACTTCTCTACGAATGGTAACAGGTGACGTAATAGTAATAGATGACGTCTCAGTGTCACTCTGGCCAATAATTTTAAATAGGGCCTTATGGCAAGTGATATCTCGTTTAAAAGGCATTGACATTGGCTATATAGCCATATTAATTTTGTTTGGGTTTAAACTAATTTTGACGGATAAATTAATTAAATACCAAAATTATTGAAATAATTTTTTTAAATTTAATTAATCAAATATCAACAATGGATTTGTATAGCAAGTGTTCGAATTTTCACCCTCCAAATTTTATTTATGTAAGTGTAGCCGTTCAAAAGTTACGAGGGGGGAGGGGACTGTTGAATAGCACTGTATAGATATACAAGCATGATAACGCTCGGTGAATCGTTCATTTTAAGCGATGCTTTTGGCCAACTTCGCATTATTTTATTACAAATCTAAAATATAAGTTTTGTTGCTCTACCTTTACACTTTTCAAAACTGTTTTCAAATTTAAAATCGGACAATCGACAACGCATCCAGACACTTTGAAAATTATCGTATGGAAAAATTTAAATTGTAATTGCGATAAAACTAACAGTCGTTTGGCGTCTGCTCTTCGCGCGTATAAAGGGCATACGAAGAACTACTTTTGTACCAAGTTTCAGCTCTTGCAATTGAAAAATGACGAAGATATGACTTTTCAAAAAAATGACCAATTTTTCGGTTTTCCCAATTTTTTCGATTTCTAATAATCCGATTAACTTGATCGACCCTTCATTTTGTTCGTATTTTAATTATCTACAATTTATCCACACATACCATTGAGATTGCTTTAGTATGTTTTGCGCTATATGAAAAAAAACTAAAAAATTAGGTTCTTTTCGTTTTAAATGTTTATAACAAATGACTGAACAACATTTGCGTGTCCAGAACATATCAAAATGATACTACGCAATGTTTTTTATATGATGGCATCATCCGTTTTCTAGTAGGATTTTTGTCAAAAATATTTACCTATTGATTGGCCTAATAAACCATGTCAGAGGCACTGTTGTCAGATGTATGTCTGCTACATGCTCGTGTTTTTTTGTCGATTCTGTTTTTAAATAAAATTTATGTATTCAAAATAAAAAATTAAAGATGTAACCAACTGTCAGTAATTTAGTATTGTATTTGAAACGTCAATAACAATCACGTGAATGTATAATTTCCGGAGTTAAAATTTCTACAGTAAGTGGTTTTCCGCTATGGCAAAAATATTGATAAAATATTTACTGTTTTTTCCTCTCTTGAAAACCACGATAAAGAATATCACTGAAAATGATTGTAAAACATAAAGAGATTGATATAAATTTAACAAATTTTGTCTTGGTGATAAAAAACTTGTTCATGAAATTCACCTATTCAATTTAACATAACTCAAACCCAATTTTGAAAAAATATAGCTCACAAGAAAAATTTTATAATTTGGTGCTGACCTTTACTGACAGAAAAATTACACTCATCTGTTCCCATTGTTCACAAATATACAGGGAGAAATGTGATTTTTGACTGAATTTTCTTTTGATCATTACTTTTGACCAGTTAGTCCAATTTAACTCATATAAATACTTGAAAAAGTCTATGGACTTTGGTATTAAAAAGTATCAAGTGTCAAAACCGTTTCTTTACTTACGAGTTTTCTGAGCCACGAGTGGGGCGAAGCGGAGTGCCTTATGAAATGAGAGACTAAAGATGTTTTTGACACGAGGTGATTACTATACTTTTTCTACGCTCACAGGAAGAACATAATTATTTTCACAAAATGACAGGCAATGACTGACGTGTCATTGAAAAATCAAATGACAGAACTACAAAATTATCACGAAATATTTACACTTGATGTGACGTTTAAGAAACAAAAGATAAACGAGATGTGACTTTTCGCACTTTGAACACTAGTGTTTAAAGTGACGTTTTGCGAATGTCAAACCCGTGTTTTAGATGCTGTTTTAGTGACGGAAGTAGAAAAAGGTTATTTTCTTTATCATCATGTAATTTACATGTAAAATCTGCGCTCGATAGCGCTTTTCACATAAATGCTGGAGGGAAACAAATTACGAACACACGTGGAAACAATAAACGGTTATTGAAAAAACGAAAATGCTCATGCTCGTGCTGTATATCGTTTCGTGGCAAAGGCTTTCTTTTATATATATTTAATGTCAAAGCAAAATTCAATCAAAATTACCTTCAAGTGGCTTCAAATGTGGTATCGAGTTTGAAAATCGATAATATGTTGGTTAGCTGATTTTATACAGCTGCGATTTTAAATGAAACTTCTCTTTGAAAACGACATTTCAGACAGTCTACACTGCCGTATTTTTTCCAAACAAATCAAACAATCATAAAAAAATCGAGGTTAAATATACCAATATAAGGAAATTTAAAAAAACGTGCAGCGTATTCACGGATGGGGATTGCTATAGGTGAAAAATGTTTAAATATTAATTTTAGTGAAAAACGTTATTCTTGATAAAAAGTTTTGCTTGTTCTGAAACCCCATTTAATGAAATAAAATTCAAGTTTTTCAAAACCCGTCTCATTTTATAGCCAGTGTTATGAAAACCGTATGAATTTTTGCACTAAGTTCGAAAATATTGTATTAATCTAGTGAGTGACGTTTACGATGTACCAGGTAACTGTCAACTTTTATAAATAATTTTCAAAAATTGCCATTCTTCAATAAATATTTGACAACAATGTTAACTATTCAAGAATTATAATCACTATCAAAAATAACAATACAAAACAATAATGTAAGAATCACTAATTAAACAAAAAACATCTCTCAATTCTCTTTCTAAATTCTGTTTTCGCAGTATTTCTGGGGTAATTTCGTTAACGACACCAATGGATAGCTCGTTTCAAGTCTATTCAATATTATAGTTTAAATTATTTGCGTAAACTTTTTGTTTTAAGTAGCCCCATAAAAAAATCTAAGATAGTTAAATCGGGGGATCGGGACGGAAAAAATATTATTCCATAACGTCCCATCCATCGCCCAGGAAAATATTCATCCAACCATCCTGTAATTAGCAAAGTTGAATGTGACGAACATCCTTCATGTTGAAAGTTCATTTTACGTCTTTGCTCCAAGGGAATATTTTCTAATTCAGGGAATAAGAAGTTGCCCAGTAAATGCAAATATATCGACAATTTTCAGAAGAAACAACTCAGTTTGTTGTAAACGTTGCTTCATCAGTTAACAAAATATTATTGTGAAAGAATCGGCCATGCATAAGTTTTTCACCAATCATCGCACAAAAGTCTAACCTTGTGTCATAATCATAATCTTGTAAGGTATGAATAAATTTCGGTTTGAATGGATGAATTTTGTTTTGCTTAAATATTTTCTGTAAGTGACTCTTGGAGAAACCAACCTCCACTGCTCTTTTTCGTAGACTCAACTTGAGATTTTCCCTTAACGAATGCATAGCTTGTGCACTAGCTGCATCATCTTCCTCAACGTACGCCTTTTTCAATTTCTTTTTGTCTTGAACCGATCCTGTCTCATCAAACTTCCTTATTAATTTTTTCAATCAACACCGCGTAATGGGTACATCTGGATATTTTTCGTGAAATTTTGCAATGGGCTCATTTACATATTTTTTATTTTACTATTAGGAAGAGCACATCTTTTTGAGGCTCTGTGCAAAGTCCTAAGTCGCCTAAAAAAATTATAAACATTAAACAGCGCTCCTCTCCGAATTTCAGGCGTGAACGTCATCACATATGAATTCTCTCGTTCAGAGAGCGGATACTACGCCGATTGGTTTTCGGTTAGGTGACTACTTAGCTAGTAACAGTATTTTGCTTGCTGATATGCTTATTATTATACGTTTTAGCAAACTCTAAACAGTGTTGTGTTTGTGAAATAAGAACGTTTAGAAATAATTTAAACTATTCGACACAATGGACCAGAACCAGAGTAAAAAAAACTATAAATATTGTGCGGTTCCAGAATATAAAAGTACTAAGATTAAAACATCTATCAAAACAAAGCAATGGCAGAAAAGCATAAAAAGACTCAAAGCATTTACCGATAAGTCAACATACATACTTTGTTTGTGTATTCTTAGGATTTCATTTTTCTCCAATCAGAAGTACAGAATCTTTATAAATTAACTTATAAAATACGTTGTGAATCCATATTGAGGGGGTTATTGAAAACCACACGCTTGTATTAATCTAAATTCTCTAAAATACGTAGATAATACTGTTCTTATAGCTTCTGGTGTTATTAATGTTCAAAATTATTTGATAAAATAATGGGTCAGTTCTTCACAAATTAAATTTATGTAAACATTTGGAACTAATATTACCTGTTTCATCCAAATAAGTTTTTTTTGTTCTTTTCAACATTGGTGATTTAATTTCCACTACACATTCATCATAAATAGCATTTGGAGAAGTTCCTTCAATTGGGCAGTCTGCAGTTAACAAAATTGCAATTTTTTAAAAAATTTTTGGAATTCGTTCTTCAAGAATTTCAAGTACGTTTTCAGTATTGTATCTAATATCTAAGCCTACCATTCGTAATTTATTTTCTTTTTGTTTCTTCAAGGTGTTCTGAAGACTATTATTGATCACCGCTTGATTTTTTTTTCTTTCCAAAGACCATGGTAGTTATAAACTTAGGTCTAAGCTGATGATAAAGATAACACCGTCTCCGTAGTAGACGGTTCCTCGCTCCTACGATGGAACCACATGAGAAAAGCAATAATATGCCTACAACTTCCGTCCGAAGCAGGACAATAACACTTAGATTCGATTATTTTTCTCAAACTCTAAAACAGTACAAACAACTTTGTGGCATTTTGAGTTTAGTTTATGCTCGGGTTTCATTCCTGCTAATAAAATACATTTTTTATTTCTCTCTTCAAAGCTTTGACTAACCTATAGCGTTATCACCGTAACTTTGTCCACCAGACCAGGAATAAAATAAAACATGTGGAATCACCCTGTATATCATTTGAGAGAGCATGTATTTATGAAAATATTGACATTTTTAATCATTCTGGCCGGAAAACGATGTGTCGCATAGTATTAAATTATAATTTAATAAACTCGTGTCTTTGATTAAAAAACTCCATAATCATTAGCAAGTCCACTTCTGGAAGATTCAATGAGTCTGCTTTTTTAAAATTAGGACCACTCATTTTATTTTATTCACACAAAATTTTGTAAGTAATTCAAAATAAATAAATTCTATGCGAGGCACGTTACAGTCAGAAGCGTAATGCACATTCAATTTCATATGCGCTGACGTCACAGTCATAGTCTTCGCCCCGCTACGGTAAGCTTGTTTAATTGTTTGTATTAGGAGAAAGACATATTCTATTGACATGAAATTTTCAGAATCATATTTTTATCCTTAGTACTTTGTTTTACAACAGTTTAAATGATTTAAAAATTTTAGTAAACTAGCCCATTGCATACTGGTACGAAACATCCCCAATACCATAAGACTTAATAAGATATACTCTTTGTTGAATAGTTAACATTTTTGTCAAATATTTATTAAAGAATAACCATTTGAAAACTATTTATAAAAGTTGACAGTTACTTGCTGGTACATCGTAAACGTCACTCGCTAGATTAATACATTATTTTCGAACTTAGTGCAAAAATTCATACGGTTTTCATAAAACTGGCTATAAAATGAGACGGGTTTTGAAAAACTTGGATTTCATTTCAATTTATGGGGTTTCAGAACAAGCAAACTTTTTATCAAGAATAACTTTTTTCACTAAAACTAATATTTAAACATTTTTCACCTATAGGATACCCCATCCGTGGACACGCTGTACATATTGTAGGGTTCTATACGCATAATATAAAAACAACCAAATGGATATAAAATCTAGAATCTGTAGTTTGATTCTGACAGGAGAGTTCCTGGACATGGCAACTTTTACCATTCGATTGTTTTTGTTGGAAAAAAAATTAATACCAGGGTAGTTTTTGTTTTCATACACAAAAGACTTTTCCTGTTCGTCATTGTTCACATAGTTACAGGTGAATCAACAACATACAATTTATATTCGACTTTCGACCGGAAGCAAGGTGCAAACAATTTGTTTTAGGGCATTTGCGCGTTTATCCATAATTGGCTTTCTAGTTGGACGATCGTATCGTCAATTTATGCGCAGACAACAGGAAAACAAATGAACAAAGAGTCTTCATTTGTTTTTGTACCTTTTATCGAATTTTACAGCAAATGGGGGCATTGTTGTATTGACCGAAACACTCTGTCGTTTAATATAACGCCACCTTTTTCGAACATTTAACCGGTTGACCTCTTATTCTTTATAAAAATCGGGTTTAACTTTATATTTATATAACTGATACTTCAAAACGTCAGATTAAATTGACACTTTGCACACTTATTTAAGTATAGTCAAAATCGCGCTTATCGTGCGGGCTCAAAGGTCACCAACCATATGTATCAAATCAAAAGACACAGAGGTTACCAACAACAACTATACCAAGATCATTAGTTTGAAATTTAGAGAGAATTGCAGATGTTTTAAAATCGATTCAGCATAAAATTTAAGAAAATTGTAAATTCCACGAAAAGTATAATACGTAGGTATAGGACACCCTTACACCATTCAAAAAGGGAGATTTTTTTAATAAGATTAAGTATTAAAATACAGGGTGTTCCATTTAAAATAAGCCTGATACTGTACATTGAATGATCTAATAATGAAACTGAAAATTCTGAACACCCTGTAAAGAGATATTCAGTACTCAATCGTGGAATACATTCAACGAATGTCCAAGTATTCAGATGTTAGAGAAAATTTGCTAGAAAATGTTACACCAATGAGTTATTAATTTTTTTCGAAATGTTCACATTTTTAAGAAAGTCAGCATAACTCGGAACCCTCTGTATTTAGGTATAGGGAACCATTATGAAGGAGTATTATATTTTTAGAGGCAATCTGAAAATGCAATAAAATATAGGGTGTTCCATAAGAAAAAATATAACTTTGATACGCCACACTTTATTGGAACCCTTTATATTTCAAAATATTGTCAAATTATAGTTTAAATTGGAGTAAAATTCGTGGTATGGAAAGATTTTCCAAAAAATTCATATTTTCTTCGATATTTGTCCGGTCCCGGACTTTTGCAAAACTCTGTATAATAATATACATATAGATATTTCATTGTCGATAAATATTTCTATAACTTGAATTAGTATATAAATATACAGAGTGTCCCGTTAATTAGAAGCATGATAGATCGTTAAGAAATATCTAAAATACCCAAATACAACTTTTCTCTAACCTTCTTAATTTATGAGATATAGGATGTTAAAAGGTGCAGAAGAAGTACACATTTTATTTCATATCTCCTCGGTAGTTGAAAGTACAAATTTAAACTTTTTTGTAGGTTATTGTCTCGTCAAAATATATCAACAGTATTCATTCTGTCAAATTCTAATAAGCCAGTGGTGTGGTACGAGGGGTTCAAAAACTCTTATTCTACCATATTTTTGAAACACTCTGTATTTAAAGCTAAATAAATTGATCTGCAATTCTTTATAACATAATAGGTATTCTTTGTTGAACTCGCAGTGTGAAATGTGGCTAGGCCCCATCGCGCATAAACTACATTGACGGTCTACGTTGATAGGGTACACCATCTATTAAATAATTCTATTAAATATTCTATTCTATTGAATAATTCCTTGGAAAATATACATATCTTGATCCATTTAAATATTTCGGTAGAATAAAATGCCAGATAAACTGGTCCCCAATTATTGCTGTGTCTTACTGCAATAAAAACTCTTGAAAATATAGTGTTGTATCGAGTTGAACAAAGGGTAACATTTATGTAGGAAATTTAATAAAGAATTGCAGATAAAGGTCTTTAGCTCCAAATAAAGGGTACTTCAAAAATATGGTACATCGAGGGGGAAACCGCTGATGGTATTTGTTGTACACTAGTATGGAATTTTTGGTAATATTTTGGTATTTTAAAAAAAAATTGGTATTATTTGGAAATATTTGGCACCTATTATTTAGTATTATCGGTATTTTTATAGTTATTTTGTGGTAATTTTAGGTCTGTTCCAACCGCAATCAGAAACGATCAGAGAACAACTAGTCATAGCAAACAACGAGTTTACTTTCGCGTAATTCTCATCACTGATTGCAATGGTCGGCTATTCTCTGACAGTTTCCAACATTTTGTGATTGCAGTTGGAACAGACCTATCGTAAGTTTTCAGGATACTTTTTTTAAGCGTGCGCAGTAACATCGATAATTAAAAAAGAAAATTATGAGGAATTATAGCAACGTCGCAACCCTTTGTCACAACCACATCATCTGATCGACGGTTTTCATGCGCTGCATTCGGCTTTTTATACTTTTTAAAATCTCGCTTTGTTTCTTAAATTTCCTACAATTAATATAAACAGGGAGAGATATGTTGGTAATTTTTGGTATTTTAGTGTACAAATTTTGGTCAGCGGCTCGGTCAGCGGTTTCCTCCTCGTGGTACATTAAAAGTTTACGAATCCCTCGTACCACGCTAACACAATTAATACTGTTGATGTGTTTTGAAGAGACAATAACCTACAAAAAATTTTAAATTTGTATTTTCATCCCCCGAGAAGATATGCAATAAAATGCTGTACCTACTCTTCAACTGCCTGTATCTCACAAACTAAAAAGGTTAGAGGAATGTTGTATTTGGGTATTTTAAATATTTCTTAACGCTCCTTCATGCCTCTAATTTACGGTATCCATCAAATTTAAAAACTGTCAAAATATTGTTTTACATGTCCATGAAAACTATCTAGTATTATTTTTTGATGTATTATGAGTAAATAAGGTTTTATTTTTTCACTGGTACTTTTATGATGTTGATAATTATTAATATAGATTTCATATGAAAATGTCTTAATTTTCAAGGGTCAACTTAACCTATAAGCTTAAGGACACACGCTAAAAGACACACCTTGAAATAAATACCCAGTATTAGTTTAAGGACTAAACAGTTATATTTAAATCCAGAAATGGCCAACTTTCTTCGTAAATGTTATGAATATTGTTGTCTTTATATCTAAGAACTGAGTGGCATTTACAATCCTAGTGTATTTTTAAAACAATGTTATATTCAGTCTTATACACCAAGGTGGTGAAGACTATTATTATTGACCGAGCACCAAAATTATTTCGCGAGGCTTATAAATGTCTTCACCACCATGAGGTATATACAATTTTTTCCACTACTAGCCAAATTTGAGACAAAAATTAAAAATAATTCTCAAACGCACCACGAGAAGCGTTTACCCCGTCGTCTGTCAGACAAGTACACTGTCAGTTTTCGATATATTATGAACGTACCTACTCGTTATGTCATCAGTCATTTTTGGTTGAGCGCGAATTTTAAACTAATGTCATTTTTATTCATATAATTTTATATTGATAGGTAATTTCAAGCAGCAAATTTGTTGAAGACAATCTCCTGGGCATACAAAATTATGTTGCACAAGTTTTTGTTAAACTACTATCCCTGGACTCTCAAAATATTTGAATTTGTTCATTATTGATTCACTTGGTTCCATACTTTATCTCAACCCTGTATAATACTTCACCCTCATTTAATTTGATATCATATCAATGTTGGTTTCCGTATTCAAACCGGCTTCATTTTTTACAATCATATAATTTCAATCAAATCAATACTTTTTATTTTTAATCAGAGTAACTGTATTTTGTAAATACCCATCTATTTATGACAACGGGTATGTTTTTAATATGGACGCCTAGTTACGTTTAAGTTTCTATTTGAAATTGTAATAAGCATAATTTAGAAAGCAAATTTCGAAGCTGTCACACTAAGTGATATCTTGTCTTGCTACATTATTCGTCAATAATTTCTAGTGTTTAATTTAACTTGAAATTTGATGTGTCACCAAAACACAAACAACACCCAAGTGACACAATTTATCAAATAATAGTTTTCAATAGATATATACAGGGTGTTTCTAAATTTATGCAACAAAATTCAGGAGGTATGAAATTAAGATGAGTTCTTCCCATATCAAAATTTCCTCACCACACCCCTTTTCGATATATTATCCTTAAAATGGGGTGACTAAAATTGAGTTTTTATTTTTTTTTCAAAAATTTCAGTAAAACTAGAAGTTTGAAATTCTGTCATTTTCGTGCAACAGGGCTTTTGGCCTGTCCAAACCTTTTGCTATTGTTCTATACAGCTTATGATTATTAACTCTGTTATAAAAGACCGATGAAAGATCGAAAACTTGTATAATAACCTAACCTATTTTCTATAGGGGCGGGAGGAAAAAATGTTTTTTTATAGTAAATTTAAAGATTCTGAATGTAATAACGTAAAAATTTAAAGATATTAGACTACCAGAAGCATTCAGTGTATATTCTGCACCTGCAGAACTATATGCAATTCACAAGGCATTACATATATGCAAAAATCAGTCAATTCACTCAGTGCAGCAGTTAGTATGGGGAAACTGTATCACACCAATGAACTCCTTGTCCAAATCAACAAACAGATTGCTGAACTTAATAGCAGTCATAATACGGTATCTGTCCTTTGGGTCCCATCACATACAGGAATACGCGGTAACGAAAGCGCTGATAAGGTTGCCAAGTAAACATCAGAAAATTCATCCCTTCCATTTGCAGAAAACAGAATCACCAAATCAGATCTGAAGAGCCTCATTAAGGAAAAAGTGCATCAACATTGGCATAATATGTGGTTAAGTTCAAGTAGCAAACTGAGAAAAGTCAAGCAAAGTATAACACCTTGGAGAACATTGCCCACTAAAAGAAGAACACAGACCATTTTGACACGACTACGTCTGGGTCATACACGTTTCACTCACGAGTATCTTCTTAAAAGGGAAGATCCACCTATGTGCATGACATGTGATGCACAAATAAGTGTTGAACATGTATTAGTGCAGTGTCCGGTTTTTGAAATAAATCGTAAAATGTGTAATTTTCCGTGCTCCATAGACTTGTTATTGAATGATCACTGTAACGTGGATAATCTCATCAAAATTTCTGAAGGACATTGACATTTATGAGAAAATCTAAATAATATGTTATGTAGATGATTATTTAACAAACCATACTGTACCACTGCTAATAACCCAAGGCGGTTGATGCAGTTTATTTCTAAATAAAAGAAAAGATATGATATCCCTTTCGATGTATTTTCTAGAGGGCGTCCCATAGACCACAAAAAATGCACAGGGACCCCGTGCTACGTGCTACTCAAGCTACAACTTTTTCAATAATTATCATTGGATTTTAATGAAACCGTTGCTAAAAATATAGAAATATTTTCAGTAGTAATATAGCAAGAGAGAATAAATTGAAAATAATTTGACAGATTTTTTGAAAACTTGTTGTCAAGCTATTTCCAAATGGCAACAAGTTTGAACAAAATCTGTTAAATTATTTTCTAATTTATGGAACTCGCGAGTTATATTTGACTAGATTATTTTTTGATTCAAAAATTTTTACAATAAAAAAGATCAATCAAACTATCATAAAATTATTGAAAAATTTAATTTAATTATTTATTACAGTATACGAAAATATCGTTGACATTTCTGCATCAGAAAAGGTACTAAACCGATAATTTTCACCCATTTGATATATCGCGTTGACACAATTAGGTAATTATTTTGACTATCTGACACTTGCTAGGCAAATAAAAGCCAGTGATTATTCCCGAGAATAATCACAAGAGATTTATTCCCACTATAATAATGACATAATTGGTTGAAACTTACCCTTGTGACAAATAAAGAAGCATTTCATTGGTTTTAAGAAACGTCAAAAAATAATCATATGTTATTACCATAAACTATTATCTATAAATGATCGTGTCTTTTTATTGTAATAATAATTGATGTTTTGTGTTTAAGTGTTTTAAAAAAATTAAGAATTTGTCGTAAAAATCATAAATTTTCTACTTTTGCTAATTAAAAACTTGAATCAAATTACTGTTAATTTGAAATCTTTTAAACGGGACAATTATTTGGTTTGGTATAGTAGTATAATATAATTTATGTTCATAAATCGCCATATGGCTTGACAAAACGTTTGTTTTAACTGAAATTATTTGTGCTACATTTAAAGTACTTTTGAACGGTACACTAAGGTGTGAAGTCTATCAAGTAATTACTTTATGAATTGAGTAAGAAGAAAACCTAACCTGGATCATTAATTTTTGTTGTTTCAAGTACAATTTCCGAAATCGATGGTATTGCCTTAATTTCGGAAAATAGAGGATATAGAGAAAAGGGAGTTAGGATATCATGACTTATTTTTTTGTTCAACAAGCCATGGTCCTACCAGATCTTCAGTAAGTAAGTAGTTCCATTTTCGAGATAAAGGGAAATTTTCCAAAACTGAAAAAAATTCTCTCACAAAATATGAAAAAAGAACTTTTGATAGACTATCCGAAGAAAAGTATAGTGTGCAGTATGTAATTTATTTTTAGTGAGTTCAGGTTAGTGGATATAACATAAGCTTGAGTATATTTTTATATGTAAATTTTGGGTTTTGTTGTTTTCTATTTTCAATCCTTTTTCACTTACCTTCAGCGAAAAGTGGTTTCTGAAACACTAAGAACTTGTCTAACAATATTTTCTTCGGGTTCATGATGATGTTAATTTTTTAATGTTATAACGAAACTACCCGATTCTCCAATTGTGTACACATCAGAGGTGGATCCAGACACGATTTTCAGTAATGGCAATCAATACAAGACAAGATGCCGATTGCGAGCCCAAAATTTCAAGGTCACGTGTTGAACAATTCCTTCAAAATAAGGCTTAACTTTGGGTATACCTACTTAATTTTTATGTTTAGTTTTAATTCAGTCAAGGATGTAAATTGTAGGCTTATTATTTTGAAAATAATGGCAGTAACCTGAATTTTGTTAAGAAGGGTATGACAAATCCGATAATACAACTTTTAAAGTGTTGCTGAGGGGGGGGACAAAAAGATACCAAAATAAACCTACCCACTGGAAAAATTGAAGGTTTTTGAAACGGAAAGTTCTCTTTCTGTTTTTCATTAGTTTCACCCCTTCCGAGATAGAGGGGGGCATGGAAAATTTCGATTTTTACCCAAATACACTCATTTCTAATCTATTTTTTAAATTCTACGATTGATGCAATCGGAGATATAGCCATGTAAAATAGGCATTTTACTGAATAGATCGTAAAAGTGGACAATTGGTTCTAAATATCTGGAAAATAGAAGTGACAAGAAAACAATTATATTTGGATGTATCCGCGTTACTATAATGAAATTGTGATGAATATCATGCATGCCTCTCAATTTAACAAACTTATTTCAAATCAAATTTATTTGCTTATTAAATTACAATAAGGTACTTAACAATATAATATTCCTTATACTAAGCCTTTAACCAGCACAATAATTATAATTATAGCAAGGTTATGTCAATAGCAATTTCAATTTCAATAAATGTATATCTAGGTACTAAAGTAATAAGTCTGATAAATAAATATAATTATTCTGTACAAAATTTGTTCTATATATACATGTCCCAATAAATTTATTTTTCAAAAACCAATCCTGAATTTGGTTTTTAATATTCTTGAAGGGTTTATTTCTAAGTGAACCAGGTAGGGCATTATAAATTCTAGGGCCAGTGTAGCTAATATATCTCTGAGCCGCTGTATGCCTGACGAGGGATGTTGCTAGGTTACGGTTTGCAAAATTCAATGTATTTAGCTGATGTAAAAGTTTCTGTTGTAGTGATTAATAATCATGAATCTTAATACTGATTTTGTATACAACTGTTTTAGATTTAGGAGTTTGCTTTCCTGAAATATGTGCAGTTCTCTGTGGTTGTAGAAAAATTGTTATATTATATCACACCTAAGACACTAATTAATTAGTTGAAAAATAGCTATTTTGGAACTATTAACCAAAAAGTTATTTATTATCTTTGATCCCTCATCTAATTGTTTCATAGGATTATTAAAAATATATATATTGTCAATTTTTAACCTTATTATGCATATAAGTACCGTTTCTTAAAAATTTCAAGTATCAAATTTAATAAAGGCGATATCATAAATAAAACCGTCCGAACATAAATTCAAAGCAAGGAATAAAATTTATTTATCGAAGAAAAGATACTTCGTCCAAGCAACGGTCGGTTTTATAACGTTACTTTACTCGTTTCACCTCGAACGTTCGCGATGTTGCCATATGTGCGTTACAAGATACCACGTTCATTTCAGAATAATACTGTTGTTTATAGAGAAAAATTACTAGAGAATTGTGTTGCCTTTCTAAAACTATAAAATTATTTATTGATTGAAGCAACTTACAGGTTTTCGACTTTTTATAATTGGTATGAAGGATGGGGTCATACCTAGTATTGAGTCTCTTATGGGGAATATCAAAAAATGACCATTAAAAAGTATCTGCTCCCATTGTTTACTAACATACAGGGTGAAATGAGAATTTTGAATGAAATTTTTATTACTCATAATGTTTGAATGTTTATTTTAATTTAGTTCGTGTTTATTTGAAAAAAATCACCCTGTATATTATTTTAAAGACTAATTAGAATTTAGAAAAGTATAGAAATAGATCAAAAAACGGCCTATTTCCTTCTCCACTCGATCACTCAAATTTTTTATGAAAAGTTTCGTGTAAAGTTTCTCTAATTTTAATGTAATGACCCATATATTCAATCCCATTGATGCAAAATAAAGTTTTCTGTAAATAATGCTCGTTATGCCAAACAATCTGAAAAAATTGCCCAGCATGAACCACCGGGCTGGTGCTATATTGTGCCTAACAGTTTATTGAATTAAGGGGAAGATTTGTATAGTGATCCGAACAATTTTAGAAAAAATATCTGACAACATTGCTTTATTTTATTGCTCCTGCTATATTTTTCATGATACAAATAAAGTTCTGGTCAATTTACAGAACCGGCTTTCAGGAGGTACAAACTATGTTGAATGATAGATACTAAAACATAATATGATGAATCAAGTATCAATTAGCACAGAAAAAACCGAAATTACAACCAAAACCAAATCAATAACTTGGTCAATTAGTTTTTGTCGTGTTTATTTATTTTTTCGATAAACCACAAAATGTGTAAACAAACATAATGTCCGCATTTTCAACTATTGAAAATTGATGTGGCATTTTGCAATTAGGTAATTGAAGTGAATAAATAGCATCCCAATACATACATCTGTTTCGGCCCCTTTTTACAAACAGGGTCTGGCAAACCTTTGTCAAACAATTTCAAATCATGTTAATGTATTTTTCAAATGGAATGCTATACTTTTTCCACATTTTTAGAACCGAAATAGTAAGTACTATACTTTTTTTGTAAAACTCCTAGCCATCTCGGAGAAAACCACCTTTTTTTCCAAGAAAATCAATTTGCACATCCCTTTTCAAAAAACCGCAACTTTCTAAGATTTAAAGCTAAAGCTCTCAAATTACCAATGTAGAAAGACAAAGGACTGAACATTTTCTTAGACTCAGTTTGAAAATTTTCATTTTGTTCAGGAAGGTCTTAAAAAAATTTTACGTTCCAAAAACTTCTATGAAAGTTTTTCAGTTTTTCCAAATGGGTCAACCTGTATAAATATTCGTTATGGATACTGAATGTTATCCCCTTCAAGCTTGCTATTTACTCTCTAATTTTCGTGGCTTAAAAGTAATTAGACAAATACATTTTTGGTTAAAATCTAGTCGAGCAAACAATTTTTCTAAACCCTTTTTTCAGGAACTTGCGACATCGTTGATTGTTAATTCATTTTGCTAATAGGTACTACTACTACTACTAAATGTACAGGCGAGCCTTGTCCTGGACAACTCAAGCCAAGGTTCCGACACTGAGGCCACTGGCGGGCCCATTGTGCCAATCCTGCTACCTAGTCATCCATGAAGCCGAGCCCTTCAATAAAGGCCACAACCTTTTTCAGTGGATGCCTGCTTGTGTCTCCAGGAGCCATGACAGTGACTCCGAAGATTCGCCTGCGTAATACAGCCCAGTGTGGACACTCTAAGAGAACATGAACTGACGTTTCATCAGTCATGCCGCAACCCCTACATAGGGAACTTTCCTCTACTCCTAGATTGTAGAGGTGCTTCCTCATACAGCAGTGCCCTGTTAGGAGTCCTGCTATCTTCCTTAGCCTACTCCTTGGTAGTTCAGTGGCTGCCCTGGCGTGTCCATCAGTCCATCCCTTCAGTAGAAGTTTGGATTGTCTAGGACCCTGCAGAGCATTCCAATGAGCGAGGTGCTGATTCCTCAGCCACTTCTTCGTCTCCTTGCGTATCCTTTGTTTTGTTAGGCCCAGGGTCGGGCCCGGGCCGCAGAAAGGAGCTGCCGCCCCTTCCGCAGCCAGTGCATCCGCCATCTCGTTGCTAATAGGTACACAGTTTCTGTCGGATTTTCCCGAAAAAAAAATCATATCAATTAATGCATTTATAGTAATCTTCATTGTTACATAAAACCAGTAAAAACGAATCCAAATTGTCACTATATAACAGGCTACTTAAATTTTTACCAAAAATGTTTTTTTTAGTAACTTTCAAACGACGAAAAATGGGTACAGAAAGTAAATAGCAAAGTTGAAGGGAATAAAATATGTTTGAATTCAATTACCCTCAATACATACCTTTCAACTGCAATCCAAAGACAAGCCTTCCTTGGTATTACAGGGGCAATGAACAGCACAGGGACGGCATCAATGGAAGCGCCCTTGTTGAATTTCCTCCTTTAGCACTTTTTGTAAGAGCTGAGGCAGTTATGGCAATTCTTAGGCTGAAATCAGGAGACTTATGGTCCTCGAACAATGTTCTAGAAGGACACACTGATATAATTGGGACAATACTAGATGAACATATTCTCTGAGCGAGTGAATTTTATCATCCCATCCAGGGAACAGGTGATGCATGGTTCACCTGGGTTTTCTTGTTTTTTTTAGTTTTCTATTTCTTATTTTCTGATATTTTTATAACAATTTGATCAACCGGGTTTGGGCCTGCTTTTTTAGTTTGAATAACCGGGTTTGGGCCTGGGTACTTCAGTCAGTTAGCGCCCAAAATACACATAGGATTAAAATGACCCTTCGGTCTTGGCGCCTAGTTTACATGTTGTAAAAAGTGCATTAAACTTTTAGCGCCCAAATTATATCCGCCCTTTGCCGGACCCTGTATGTCTAATCAACGGAGAAATTCTGTAAGGGAGCCGAACACATTATTTACCTCCTGCAATTGATTTCGGGCGAACTTTACCTCCAACTGCTTCGAGTGTATTCAACTTACTAGTTTTTAAAAGACAAAAGTGCTTAAACTGTTTTCAAAATTGTTCTATTAATTCTATTATTATTTAAATATACTTGTCAACCTGACTTTCGACTTGGTGGTTCTAATAAAGAAACTAAATGATGGTATAATTAGAAGAATTAAACAATTAATGGCATACGGGGTCACACGCTTCTTCTATAATTTATACTCATTACTGAGCTACGACATAAAGGTATATAGTAACAATTAGAGTAAATAAATTTAACAACTACCTGGAAGTTTAAACAATGCCAATTAATGTTTTTAGAAGGTCAATATCGCATTGTTTATCTAAGATACTGTAAATTTAACATGTAATCACAAAATTTGATAATAATTATTTATACTTATTAATTGGAGAGATTTGTGCGAGTGTTTTCGACATAAATACTTTGCTAAGTAATACGTCTCTTATAATACCAGTAGAGTGGCACTCTACAGAGTGGTAAATAATATATTTGTATTGATTGATTCACCCAAAAACTTTTCCGTGTTTTCGTCCGGGGTCAACCATCTGATTCAGTAAATATGTTGCGAGATCTGTTTTACACACAAATATACTTTCTTTGTGAAATCTACTACCTCGTTGAAAATACCGGTACATGATTTTTCGATAGCGTAAACATAGAACAAACATTAAACTATAAACCTCTTTCTCTCGCTCTCACCGTCTTTCTCATTTCATACTAAACTTAAATTATTCAGTTATATCCATTCTTGATTGCCCGCCCCGAGGCAACAATGTCTGCGAAGCGGCAACGCTGTTCGTTCTTTCATTTATTTAGTGCCAGCCATTACTTTTGTTGGGAGCGGCGTTGTGACATTTATTTATCTTAGTTATATGCTAGGATTTTGTTCAATTTTAACGCTGAAATTTGATGAAATTTTTTTTTGAGTACAATAATAATCAAAACAAACTCAGTATAAAGGACTCTACATCCTCCACCATCTAAACTGTCAAAAATTGATATTCGATTTCACAAAAAATATTGTAGATTTATCTACTTTATTACAGTTTACTGCAATGAAAATGTCATTTTAGGTTTAAGATCTCTATGGATTTTTTGGTAAAGTCTGTTCATACTGATAAAGAAGTAACTAACTAGACCTCTGTTGAGAAAGAATATGACCGAACATATATGTACTTTGCTTTTAAGTTAAGATTGCAAAAAATTATTTTTTGTATGGCAAGCTAACAATATCATAGTCTAGTGGGAATGGGATCCAGTGAAGTGCACGCATGTTAATAAATAGTATATTATACACTAAGGTGGTGAAGACTATTAATATTGACCGAGCACCAAGATTACTTCGCGAGGGGCTTTGCCCCGTGGGGAAGGGTGGAAACCTTGTTACGAAAAAAAGCCTGCAATTCGGGTTCTGCTTGACCCATTTTAATAAACTTGATGTTGTTTGAAAGAGCTTTTGTTGAACAATCGAAAATTTGTAAATATGAAGCAATCTGAATAATAACATAAATGCTAGAGGGCGCTGTTTTATTTGTTTTTCTAACATTGAGTTTTCTCGTAACAATTTTAAATGGAAGCATACAAATTGAAGTAGATCTTTAAAAAGTAGACTAAATTAGTAATAAAAATCTGCAAACCGCAAGGCGATATCTCTTTCCTATCCTGAGATATCGTAAGAAACAGGTAAATGGCGGGAATTGATCTTCCAACGTCTAGAAGGCATGTGAAGTAAGTTGTGCTACATTTTTTCAATTAATAAGAATGTTATATTTGTTTTCAAGCGATCAGTTAGTAAATCAAAAGCATCAAATATCAATAAAAACCGATATTTGTAAGTTCATTTATTTGGCCATCGAAGTCTCCAGACCTAACTTGTTCAGATTTTTATTTGTGGGGGCGAGTTAAAGATCTCGTTTATGCCGATAGACCCGCAACAAGAGCTGACATGGTTGAAACGATACGACAGACAATACGAAGTATTTCAAGGGCGAAAATTGAAGCTGCTGTTTTCTCTACCCGTCAGCGATTGATTTCATGCATTGAGAATGATGGACGACATTTCGAACATCTAGGGCGGCACTAATTACGTACCTAGTTATTTATTAAAGGTTTTAATTGTTAATAATTTCCAGGCGTTTCTCGAGGACACTTTTGTCATAAATTTTTTTTTCCCGAACCTGTGCTAAATCCACTCCTGAGATATGGCCGACGGCCGTTCTTAGTTGGCCACCCGGTACACTGTCAGTTTTCGATATATTATGAACGTACCCGTTATGTCATCAGCCAACCTAATGGTAGTTTTATTAAAATAATTTTGTCTTGATGGGAAATTTCAAGCAGCAAATATGTTGAAGACAGTCTCCTGGGTATACAAAATTATGTTGCACAAGTTTTTTTTGAATTACTATCCCTGGATTGTAAAAATATTTGAATTTGTCCATTATTGACCTAGGTTAATAATGGAAACAATTATTAACCACTAATAGAGAAATTCAATGTCTCGGTTGGCTAGAAGAAGCAATAATTGTCAACTTTACAGCAATGGATATAGTGTTACTTTTTTGTAATGATTTCCAAAAATAAATAACAGAAATAATAATGAATATACCACAAGGATCATACAGATGATAATATTTGATTTATTTTTAAATACGCAAATGCGAAATATTTCATTATCATAAATTGTATTTACTAAGTTGAAATTCCATCACCCCTTTTACTTAAAAATCAATATCTAGTGATTTTATTTCTGTTGCAGGTAAGAAATTCTATCTATTCAAGTAAACGGTTCTATGGTGAGTAATTTTGAACAAAAAAAATGTGTTTCTGTATAACTAACTATAATATAAACAATATGAGACTATATAGATGCTAGAAAGGAACTTCATTAATTTAAAATTGTATTCTGTATAATTATAACAACAAACTGCTTTCTGTATTATTAAACTAATTATGTTGATTTTTACGAATCCAATACTTTTTAAATTACTATTCCCCAGACCGCAGTGGATGCATAAATCAGATTTTTGGCGTGAGATAACATAACAAAATAATGTTTTTAGTGAATAGTTTTCACGGGAGCTGTTATTAAATACTACTCCCTCGGTTTTTTTTTCTATACAAACACGTTTTTTTAGAGGGAACTGTGAGAATTTGAACAAGTTAAATAAATAAACTTATAGGTCCACTCTGAATTTTTTTAAAGGTTAGGTTAGGTAGGCTCGATATTACGGTTTAGAAGATATTTCTCTAGCTGAATCTCAACCGATAAATCCAAATTTTGATCCAATTTTTGTATCTTTAACATGAACAAATCGTAGTAGAAAATACCTATCTGTATCTGTAGAGTGGGGAGGGTGAGTGTGTAGGCTCACAGCACTTAGGCCACATGTGACCCATTGTACATCCTCCCGAGGAGTTCTCCTCCTAGGTCATTGTCCATCCTGTCCTTCTCAGGAAGGTGGATAGGTCACTAGGAGACATCTCCTTTATATCGGCAGGTGTAGGCCAAGACTCACCGAACACACACTCTCTTATTGACGATAACTCCGGACACTCGCATAAGACATGCCTGACAGTTTCATCTTCCTGTTCACACATCCTGCATAGAGGTGTGTCCACTAGCCCCATAGTATGGAGGTGTTTCCTTAGTTGACAGTGACCAGTCAGATCTCCTATTGTTAAACGTAGGTTTTTCCTGGTCATCGCCAAATATTTCTTCGGCGCTAGCTTCCCAGGGTCGCCCAGGGTGATCCTGGCAAGACTGCATCCTTTGATTCCATCCCATCTCTTAAGGGATTGTGCATGGGTGTAACGTTTGGCTAGTTCCGCAATTGTCGAAGTCGTTAGGCCGTAGGTGTCACTGGGTCCTAGAATTTTTAGTCCAGCGGCTTCCCTGGCTAAAGAATCAGCAGTGCGATTTCCTTTACTCCTGTCGTGCCCTTTAACCCACCTCAGGATAATATTGTTATCTGCCGAGGCGTCAGCTAAATCTTGGTGGCACTCTAGTACTAGCCTCGATATAACACGTTGTCTGTTCAAGGCTAATAGGGCTTGTCTACTATCAGTGCAGATTGTTATGTTTTTGGCAGAAATTCCTCTTCTGGTTAGTTCTTTTGTGGCAATTGAGATACCAGCCAGTTCTGTTTGAACCACGCTGGTATTGTTTCCCATTCCCCATTTAATCTTTAGGCCTAGTGCTCTCGAGTAAACTCCACATCCTGAGCCTTCTTTCATTTTTGAACCATCTGTATAAATGCGTATTGCATTTGCAGCATCTGGCTCTGTGTTCTATTTTATTTGAATTTTGTAGGGTTTGTTAAACAAAAACCTGGGTTCAACTGCATCGTTGGCTGCCTGCAGCAGAGGTAGCGCAGTGAGCGCTTCCTGCCATAGGCTCAACCTCAATTGGCCCACACCTGCTTCGGGGTTTTCACCAGCCGTGCGCAATCGTACCATGGCCATTAACGCAACCTCCTTGACGTGCAGGTCCAGAGGGGTCAGACCAGTAATTAGTTCCATTGCTGCGGTTGGTGTTGTTCTCATGGCTCCTGTGATGTTCAGACAAGCCATTCGCTGTATTTGATATAATTTTTGGATGGCCGTTGCTTGTAGAACTTTCGGTCCCCATGCAATTGCTCCATACGTTAACATGGGTCTTATTATTGCAGTGTAGATCCAAGTGACCACACAGGGTGACAGACCCCATGTGCGTCCCACTGTCCTCCGACACTGCTCATAAGTAGGGTTGCCACCCGTACTTTATAATAAAGTATTGTACGTTATTTCGGGTATTTGTCCTTTATACTTTATGCGAAAAATAAAGTACGCCAAAATACTTTATTTCCCATTTTCCGATTTTTTCATTAATTATTTTGACAACTCTAATCCTGCGCCCATCCCTACTCTACTTTTACCCACTTTTACCTATTACCGCCTAGTAAAGGAAAAAGAAGAACGAAGATCTAAAACTTACCCTAACCTCAAATGTTTTAGGAGCGTAAAAAGTTGTGTTGACTGTTTTGTCTGGTGTGTTAAAAGTTTAGGTTAAAAATCTATCTAGTATCTAGTTACTCTAGTATTTTATCAAAGATAATATGGACAAACAGAGCAGTTCTAGTACACGTACACCCACAAAACGTAGCTTTACTGATAACAATTACTCAGACTCGGATGAATCGCATCAAGAAAAACGGAAAATAAGTGGTTTGACTTTAGTGACACAAATTGGTTATTTAAACTAAGCAGTATAAATCTAAAAAGTAATCTGAATTTTGATTGTTTTGTTAGCATTATTGAAAATTTAAAATTAAGCAAACTTGGTATTAATATGGATGAGTTGTATGGGGAAATTACCTTATTAGGCAAAATGTATGATCAAATAAATACAGAAAACTTTTCTAATTAATTAACTGCCCAAAAATGGCAGGATATTTTCAAAAATTCAGAGAATAATTTCATAAACCTATATAAAGTAATTTCCTTTTTACTCTCAATTACAGCCACTTCGGCATTTACAGAGAGGGTATTCGATCTGAAGAATCTCAAATGGAGGGACGAAAGAAATAAAGCCAGTCTAAATTTAATAAAAAATGAATTGTTTATTTATTTAAATTTAAACATATAGGCTAATGGAACCACAAGGATCCGCAGTCAATATCACAACCTGACACACACACAAATTTAAACATAAAATGTAATGAGGCATTAAAAGTATTTGGTAATGACGATTACCTACTTAAATATGCCAAAAGTAATAAAAAATATACTTTTAAATGTGCAAATAATGCTAATAAATGATGTACTTTATTTTTAAACCCTGTACTCTTTTTTTTCTCCCTTTAAAATCCAATGTACTATATTTGTTCAAAGAAAAGGTGGCAACCCTACTCATAAGCCACATATGCTCTTTTTGCTCTTCTGTGTAGATGAGAGTTCCATGTTAGTTTCCTGTCGAGGGTAATACCAAGGTATTTCACCTCTTCCGAAAAGTTTAGTTTGCTTTTGAAGATACCTAAAACTGTTTAGTTTCTTTATGAGCGTATAGCCAGATGACCTTCTGATCTTATCTTTTTACGAATGGCCATGGTCACTGAAAAAGGTCGTTATTTTTGTTTTCATATGTAGAATGAAGTTTCTAAGAGATCTGGCTGGGTCTAATCTGGCTATAAGCTCATAAAAAAACGACACAGCTTTAGGTGTTTGAGTAAGTTCCGAAATTTCCAACAAACAACACCTTATCGCTATAACTTTCTAATCCGAAGGTGGTAAACTAAGAACGGCCAGACTATACAGTGTGACCCATTTTGTTTGGAAGCACCCCCGCAAAATCCGCATTTTCAACCGATTTTGTTTCAATTTTTTTTGTTAGATTCAGTATCAAAAATAGTATTTTGGCACACATTTTCATAGCTTAATTAAAATTTTCAAGGCCCTCTATGTTAATTTTTCTTTGCCAAAAAAGACAAAAGTACATTAGGCATTTTTTTCCTTAAATATGCTACCACTGGATTCAGAATCATTACAAAGTACTAAATGTTGCAAATATTCAACTATTTAACTATATATAAGACAAAATGGAAATTGTACTTTTTTGTGGTTACTATGATAGGAGTGAACGAGAAGTAATAGAAATAGTTAATCGCAGACATCCAGATCGCTGCTTTGCTGCTTTTTAGTGCACAAAATTAAAAAAAAGTATTTATTGAGACTAAGGTTCTTCCATGGGGAAACAACAAGCTTTATTTGTTTCAACTTAGCCTCGGATCTAATCCACAATTTTTGCCAAACATAAGCTTACCATTGTCTTGATATACAGATTTTATCGACCATAGGATGGTAACAAGTAAGACGGAGATAGTATTAAGAATATTACTTGAAAGAGGGAGAAATAAATCAATCAATTAGCCAAATTCCATAAGCTTACTTACTATGAGGTTAATAATGTGTCGCTCAATGTAAGTTTAACTTTTTCATTTTCAATATTAAAATAAAAATTAGGCAGATTCAGATGTTTGCATGAAATAAGTCAAAACTTTTATTTGATTTTCTTAACCCAAATAAATAGTATGTTCACTGTAATATTTTAATATTATTTCTCTCATTTATAAATAGACAGTCCACTGTTTTTTATGTATATCTTCTCCATATCTAGTCAATTTTTGCTATCGATTTTTACGAATGGTGATAAGTAAATTGAAGTTCAAAATATGATCATAGTTATCTTCTTTCGTCATAGTTTTCGTCACTTCTTGAAGATGATTCATAATTTTTCAAAATCACTACTGTCTTAACTCCCAGCTATTACGATATTATTCTAGTTAAAAACTCAATATTACAAATCAATTTCTAGTGCCTCTTCAATATTTTAAGTCTATAATAATGAAGTTGACAATAAAATCTGATTGTCCAACTAATTTTCCAAAAGTCGGTATTTTTATAACATTTTTCCTTATCTTATTTTTAGCCTTTTTATACTCGAAGAGGAATCTACATGTACATACATTGTTTCCTATTTAGTTGGTCGAGGGTAAGTGTCATCATCTTCCGGTTTTACTCCTGTTTTGATTTACTAATTCAGAAAGGATGTAAAAGGCATTTTTTAAGAAATTTAAAAATCTTCCATCCAGGTGCCATTCAAAAATAGTATATTGTTCCACAAGGACAGAAAATGAGCTTTAGCAGTCCAGGATTAGAGGGCAGCTATTTTTTGCTATTTTTGGCCTACCGAATAAACCAAAAAATAGGAGACTGACTTTTAATAGTAAGCATATTCACGTGTAACGTCAAGTCATGGTAAAAATCTTCTAAAATCATGGCGCTATGAATTTCCCTCCCTTAGGCTGTTTTTTTTGTGGTGTTCATATGATTGGTTTTCCCGTAGGGTGGGTGAAAAAATAAATATTGGTTAGTCGATATTGACTTTTCTTTTTACCTTTACATTTTAAGAATAGTCGACTTAACAAAGAACACTCTGTACTATATAAGAACAATCAGAAAAATTAATAAAATATCATAATATGAAAAAATATCTCTTTGAAGGCTACACTTTATAGGGTCATTCTGTAGGTATATTTTAAAACTTTTACCGTTTCACTATAAATCTGCGTGTCATTGGATTATGAAATAACAGTTATACAGAATAACTTTTTAAAAGAAAGTTTAAATCTTACACCCTTTTATTTATCATTTTAGACTTATATATAATCATTATATCCTTATACCATATATAGGTGTCGGATTTACATTTTAGATTTCATAAACAAACGTTTTCCATGCTTTTCTATCTTTTGCTAAAGTTGATGCTTTTCTCCATGTCGTGCCTCTATGTTGTAATATGTTACCCATCACTGTATTCCATGTCTGTCTTGGTCTGCCTCTCTTCCTTTTAATCTGCGATTTCGCTTCGTATCTACGTTTCACTTGTCTGTTATTATTCATTCGTCGTATATACTTAATTGTCTCTGTTCTATAAATTGTACTATAGGTTCTATCCCTAAATCTTCTCTTATGTGTGCGTTTCTAATTCTGTCTTTTCTAGTAACTCCTATTATACGTCCCAAATATTTCATTTCAACGGCTTGTATCTTACTTTTCTGTGCATTTGAGAGATTCCACTATTCGCATCCATACGTTAGTACTGGTCTGTATATGGTTTTAAATACTTTGATTTTTGTTTGATTTGAAATCTCTTTTCTATTGATGAATTTTTGATTCATGGCCTAATATAGTTTTATTGTCTTGCTTATTCTCTCGTTGATTTCAGCTTCCTGTTTTCCGATTTGTTCTAGTGGTACCCCAAGGTTTTTGAATTCTTCGACTTGTTCGATTTTTAAATTGTCTATTTTAATATCAGTTTTGGTATTTTGTTCTCCTATTATCAATATTTTATAGTATTTATTTTCATGCCTTCTTCTTCCATTGTTTCTCCCATACAAATATTGTTTTGAAGTTGGTCATCAGCACCTGCTATTATTACGACGTCGTCTGCAAAAAACTCCGTACGATATTTCGACTTTTTCTAAATTTTTACATCCTACAAACAACTTTTTTACTTCACTTTTGCATTTCTTGCTTATATTATTCATATCCATATAAAAAAAGAAATTAAATTGAATATTTAATATTCAATTGTTCAACTGGACTATTTTCTAAATAAAGATTAAAGTTGAAAAAAAAATATAATATAATCTGAAAGCGTCTCACCCCTGTTTTTTTTTTCTTTTCGATCGATATTACCCCGCTCTCTCCTCTCCCGCTATTCATCTCACGACTCCAGCCGCACGTAGAAAACGGATCCAACAGCTAACAATATACAAAAGCAGAGTAGGCCGAGAACGCACACTAACATTGTTTAGACAACGTCGCAACTCATTTGTATGCGATCGGCAACGTCGCAGAGTTACATAAGCAGCTGTGCCGGGTCGAATGACGTCAAGGAGAGGAATAATTAAATGTATAGATGTATGTATCTAACCTGCTAGGCAGCCACGCTGTCGCGACTTAGTTTTATTGAAAGTTCGATGAATTAAGTTGGATTTATAAACTCTGTTGTTCCACCGTTGTTTGTTGTTGGTCGCCGTGTTTTCCACGTTGCTAGCGATTCGTTGTTCACCAGTCGACTAATTAATGTTGGTTTTATCGATGGTAGCGATGTGGAAATTTGGTTGGTCACAAAGGTGACGCAAGTCCTACGTCAGAAAAATTGATGCTAGTGATTATTTAGGTTTTGTCCCAATTGTACAAAATTTGGGGAACACCTATTTTAGGATACGGAGATTCTATGGGTGACATTCCGTTAATAAAAACTAGCGACGTCACCTGGATTTTACATTTTATATTGATATTTTGACAAGGAAAGATAGAAAGTACATTAGAACTATTTGTCGCTCCAAAACAACCAAATTTAGTGAACGGAATGTGTGTATATCGCTAGTGTGAACAGAATGCCATCCCATGTTTGATATTTGCAATGGTCCAACTATATGGTCACCAAAACTGCCACACAGGACACTTTATTTAAAAAATTTGAATGTATGAGATTGTATAATACCAGGTTTATAAAAAACCATAACACTGCAGATTTTTGACCTCCGAGATCTCTAAAACTAAACCAATTGACTGACATTCCGTAGATTGATTAGAGAATGTGTTAACGAATATTAGTGACAGCACCGATTCACGCTTCCACCCTGGCTGGTCTCAAAATAACCCCGGAAATCAATAGAGGACTAAATTTTAAGAAAAGAATATATAGTATGAAGTTTTCAGTTTTCCGAAAAAGCAATATGTACTTGAAAACTTAATTTTTTTAACTAAGGGGTAGTTTTTACCCATAAAAAACAAAAAGTGCCAGTCGGGCTTATGTCACTTTTAGAGTTGAGGATATGATTTGCCTTATTCCAAGTTTTCATATAAATCGAAGCAGTTTCAACGAATTCAGAGGCCACAGTTGTTTTTCAGCTTCAATGACTGTACTATGAGAATAGTTTGTACAAAGTCACTTAGAACTAAATATACAATATGCTTCCTAAGTTGGAATCATATTATGGAAAACTTATTTGGAACTTTAGTTCTTTACGTCAGGTTATGTTTGAGCGACCGGGGATCGCGACGCAAAAGATCTGACCGTTACGTTACGTTATGTTACGTTGCTTCGTTATGTGCCTTGCAGGACGGTAGACTGTGTTTACTGGTTTCTAAGTTTAACACGTCGGTAAGTGATTTACTTACCGTTCAGACGTCGAAAAGTAATAAATAGCATAAAAACAATTTCACCAAAATGCAAAATATATTTTAAACTGATCGAGAAGTATACATGTCACTTTTGACATTTCGTTCATTTCGAAGAAATTTAAATTACTTTATTCGGAATTTATTTCAATACGATCGCGCAAAAAATGGTGTAAGCATCTCGAACGTTAAGGGTAATTAATTACAACGTTTGCATGTAGATTCCTCTCGTAAAATTGGACAAAATGATATGAGGATTAAGGGGTCTAGCACATTTACTTTTCGAAATACAGGGTGTTGAAATTTTGAAAACTTGAATGTTTTAATTCGATAACTTTAAAATGGATGGATAAATTAATTTGCCATTTGGCAGGTTGTTTTTGTTTTTGAATGTAAAAGGGCATATTTTGATAGAAATAGTAGTTTGTGCAACTAGTGTGGATATGATGGCCATATCGCACGAGGACGAAGTTCAAGTGCGATACGGACAATCCACACGAGTCGAACAGCAAATTTTTTCTACTACCCACTTAAGAAAATAACTAGAAAATTTCTATAAACTATAATATAACTTCAAATTGAAAATTTAACAATTAAATTTTATGTTTCCACTAATTTTTTTGTGGTAAACTTACAGTTCTTGAATGTCCAATTTGTATAATGCTACGGTTTACCTTTTTAAATATACGATGCTGTTATAAGTAGATGTTGCCAGTCGGACTCCCTCATGAATGGTACCGTACCATTATCTATAATAATGAATATTCTGCTAAATATTTCAAACGTCTACCTGTTTTCGTTATTAATATCAAGCAGAATAATTATTAAAAAATAAAATTAACAATAAAAAAAAATTTCTTCACAGGGAATCGAACCCGGATCTACCGCGTGAGAGTCTGGTTTGCTTACTACTCGACCACCGAGGAATGTGCAAATTGTTTATCTATAACGTCAGATGTATGACATAATTTTTGCTTAAAAGGGACTAAAGTTCCTACCGTGTGTCCCGCGACACGTTCTACCTTTTTATTATCCATTTTGGGGAAGAAAAGTTATTCTTCATAAAAAGTATCAAATTTTTCAGACGTATACGAGGTTTGTAAAAAAATATGGAAAAGAGTAAAGTACCTTCAAATTTGACAATATCGAAAAATGTTACTAAAAAAAGTTGATCAGAATTAAAAACTTCGATTAAATATGAAATCACATTCATTTAAATTGAAACTTCGGATTATTTTATTTTTTACTATTATTTTTATTTTGAACGAACATATATATATATATATATATATCTCTTGTGATTCCAAAATAAAGTTTATTCAAAATTAATTGCAGGAGTGACAAACACGTTTGCCGACTTTTTCCTTTGATGAAGCATATTATATGAAGATCAAAGTAAAAAGTCGGCACCAGTGCTGGTCGCTTTTGCAATTGATTTTGGACAAACTTTATTTGTAAGTTCTGAGTTCGTACAGAGTATATTTAAATAATCATTCGATCGTACACGAAATCAGACGGATTAGGAATTCTATTTTTAACGTTAGCAACATAACAATAATTACATCACGAAAAATATATAATTGCGACCATGAAATAACACACATCTATTTTTGGTTCAATAAAAATTTTTGTCAGTGCCCTGAACGAAAAACCGGAGCATTGGAATATTTTTAAACAAACTTCAAATTTCAATGCTTTGTATTGTTTTATTATTATAATATATTACATAAACATAACAACATGTTTTACGTATTTTCTAACAACAATTAAACGTTTAATTGAAGAAACAATGTAACAATTTACGCAAATATAACGAAAACGTACATTAATCAAAACTGAAACGACTTTCTAGCCAAAACTGGGGAGCCGCATTCTTAATAACGGGTGCTGCCCCCCACGTGCTCGAATTACTGCATGTATCCTGCTTGTCATGCCTAAAATGACAGCTATTATCACAGGTGACCATATTAACCACAGCGGAAGAAATGTCAAGTGTTTGTGTACAAAAGTAAATGACAAATGACGTAAAAAATAGACCATTTTTCATCCGGAAATTAGTACTTGAAATGTCATTTTTTCTGTAGGTAGACGGAAACATGTATTTATTTTTAGTATTGCTTTGATAATATTTTTCTAAATATCTTATACATTAAATTTTCCTAACGATGTTTGTATTGATATCGGATGAAGTGTTGTTTAAATTCTAAACTGTTTCATTCAGCAATTTGACTCGAAACACCCTAAAACCGTTCCACATTCGGTGTTAGCGTTTTTAATGGTAAAAGTCTATTGTGCAACAAGTGGGGAAAATTCAACTTTTCTCACGAGTGTGAAATTTTGTGGCACGAGCCCGAAGGACGAGTGACGCAAACACACCAGTGAGAAGAGTACTTCCACCATATGTTGCACACTATACTTTTTCTACAACTGCACAAATTTAAAGAATACAACTAAAGTAACTATGGTTAGTAAAACAAAAATAACACTTAAGTATCCCATCTCTAAATTGTTGAATAATTTTATTCATAATTATAGTTGATGATGAAATTTGTATAATTTTGTATTGTCAAACCCGAGACGTCCTTTCTTTTCATTAAATTCTGTTATTTGAAACTACCTTTTCGAATTTAAAAACTTCTTATATAATCTGACAGTTTTGAGACAACTAAGTAGGTATTTAAAGATGACAGTATACTAAGTTTTTGTCAATTTTATATGGCGAATCAAATAAAATTTACCAAAATTTAGTATGCTACTGTCATCTTTAAATACCTACTTAGTTGTCACAAAACTGTCAGATTATATTAGAAGTTTTTAAATTCGAAAAGGTAGTTTCAATGGTGCTTTGATAAAAATCCCAATTTCTATTAAAAAAATTAGTTTAACAAGACATAAGTACTTATTTATAATATAAATAATATGGATACTGACAATACTGACGATTTCAATAATACTCCTCCAGAGATATTGGAATAAGCTGCAAAAGTAAATTTAGATTTGTTGCCGGAAATTTCAAGAAAAAAGTATGAATTGTCATACGAAAAATTTATAGAGTGGAGAAGAAATACAAAAATAAAATATTTTTCGGAATGTGTACTTTTGGTATATTTTGTAGAGTTGTCAAAAAAATTAAAATACTTTACTTTTATTCTTTAAATGTGTACAGTTGTAAAAAGTGTGCAACATGTGGGGAAAGTACTCTCTTGTTGCACAATATACTATTTCTCTTCTAATCGCTAGGCAACAGTTTCTCATTAAACAACCCAAATTTCCTCGATTATTTTTTTCACTTGTCAAAATCTGACATTTTGGTGGTTTTAACCAATAGCAATAGATTATTCTTGCCAATCATTCGGTATTATACTAATAATTCTGCTCATTCATCGATAATACTTTGTTTACATTGAAACGTCAAAATTTTACTTTGAATTTGTCATTATTGACAACTAAAAGTGCTTCGAAGTTTATTGAAAAATGAACACAAACCGATTCAGTGCCATCACCCAAGAGAACATTTCATACAAAATTCCACTCCACAATTGATGAAAAAAATAATCTTCCCAAATACAACTCGCTCTTCAAATTTTATCACATAATTTTTTATTTTCATCACTCAAACTTGTTTATTTGAGGAAAAACATTCAAGCAAACCGAATTTAAATAAAATCCTTCATCCTAACGGACTTGTGATTTTATCAATCGGTTTGTTTTCATATTTTTGCCAAATAAACAGGTTTTCTTTGAAAAGAAAAAATTATCGATAAAATTTGAAGCACTCGTGGTATTACCTTTGATAAAATACAAACCTCTTGTGTTACAATATGAGAAAAATTATTTAAAATTTCTATCTTTTGGGCACACAAGGGATTTCTATTTATAAAAAGTAAGACAATAGAAAATATTTATATAAAAGGGCTAGTGTAGCTCACAAAAGAATAAAACTTCTTAGAAACTGTTCCCACTTTAAAAGGGTGGTGCACTTACATTTATTTAGACGAAATGTGGATTTCCTTTTAAAAAGATAGGTAGAACAAAAAGTCAGTAGTATAAAATCCCTAAAGGACACTTATGGAAGAGACGTATGTCGGAATATTTTATCATTTTCGTCAAAATATAAGTAATAGTTTAGCAAGTAATCCTTGAATGAATTATATAATATGTACAGTCAAAGTCAAATGAAATGCACAATAATTATTATTTAAACATCTGCTATCTGCACAATTGAAGTATTTTTAATACATTTTAGCGAAGGCTTACCATAAATCATTGAAACGAATTGAATTTTTATGAATTTTGGTGTTTGTCTTATGCGTTTCATTTGACTTTCACTGTACATACATGGTGTCAAGAAACTCTCTAGTCAAACACAAACTACAAAAGTCCCTTTTAGGAGGTAGTGCCCTTTGAAAATGACGCTGTTGTCAGTTATTTAAGTACATTTCAAAAAAACTGGGAACAATAAATTTCATACTTGGTACATTGTATAAGTAACCCTTCTGTGATAAATAAAATTGTTTTTTATTGCCATAATAACTGTTCAACGTTGTATTGACGGGCGTACATGAACTGCGGACCAAAAACCATAAATGATTTTCAAA
>CAJUYH010001099.1:0-27458 GCA_910591685.1 Galerucella tenella
CGTTACTACAAATGTGTTTGGCCATTGTAATACTTCCTCTTGAAGGCGGTAACTTTAAAACACGAGCGTTTTTTAAAGTTCGATTTAAACACGCTGAAGCGTGCTTTAAATAGGTAAAATGGTTCACCAATAAAAAAAACATCTTTTCAAGAATGCAAAAATATACAGGGTCTTATTTGAAAAAACGAATAATTTTTTGGTGTCCCCTAAACTACGCATGCCACTATACTTTTGTCGATGTTATAATAAAATTAGTTTATAACCACACATTTTTTATTTCAAAAATTTTTTGGTTTATGCAATAATAACTATGGTAAGGGCTGGGACATTTATAATGAATAACCCTGTATATAAAAATAGACTATAACTACAACCACTAAAATCAACAACAAAAAATTTAGGATCCACTGAAATATATCTTCAAACTAATCTTTACAAAACACCCTGTACGGTGTTCCAAGAGTCACTTCATTAATAAAAGATTCCAAGTCCGATCGGTCGACACCTGATTTTGTCGGTTAAAAGGTAGGTGGAAGAAAATAAGAATTCAAACCACTAACAAGGTCTTATGCACATACACACACAGACACACTTTAGAGGGGACAAAATTAAATGAGGTGATCTTAGATAAAAACAGCGTGGCTTGAGCTTGTTCGACATTTAGTGTGAACAGTAGATATACAGGGTGTCCCACTTTAGACCCCAAGTGTGCTAGTTAGTTGTAATTGTTTTATCGGGAGGAACACAGAAAGGCAGGTTGTCCTATTAATAATTTTGATTGCGACGTCACGTGACCAAAAACAAATGCCTCATTGGGTAACACAATAAAAAGATAAGATGCAACATTTGCTGTAATTTACACCTCCAAAATTATAATTATCTACTACTGCCCAATTCTGATATATGACTTGTCTTAATCGTCGTGGGACACCCTGTATAGACGATGTCTCACAGATTTTTTGGAATAAGTTTTCCTTAAGTATATTTACAGTTTCCTGTAATATTGTCGTATTTAATAAAGCGCGGTACCAATAGATATCGATGAATAATTATAATTATTCTAACGCTTTATAAGTTTTGAAAAATATTTTTCGAAAACAGTGACCGTTCAACTAAGAAGCAACAACTACTTCTCGGGCTATATATAGTCCCCGACGGCTATTGATTACATACTCTTAACCCACTCAAAGTTAGGAAAAAAACAAATGTTAGGTATTTTTTTTAAAAAAGTAAGCAAGATTGTTTCATAAACAAATCCAAATGCAATAAATATTACAAAAAAATATGAGCCAGGGTAAAAATTTCCTCAAAACAAGCGATTTGGTTGTATTTACATTTTTTTGAATCAATTTGTTGAAAAATAAAAATGTTGAAAACAAAAAAGCGTACAGCTTAAAATAACTTTTTTATACTTCATTTTATTTAACCACGGAACCGAGTAAAACTCGTAATAATGACTTTTACCTTCACGAATTTGCATGTCGTGGTACTCTCCGTATCTAATTTGCTTACACGTAAAAGCCAAGCGACCGAGAGATGGCCATATTCTTTTGTATCTTATTTCTTTTCCTTTTTCGGTTTTCGTCATGCCTCCTCTCGATTATTCGAGATTTGAATACGAGATCGACGTTTTATAAAAACATGTGTTCTTGCGGTTCGGTTGTCGTCTTCTTCTTTTTTTTTTCGAGCCGCTTGACGACCGGATGTTGTTTTTTTATTTTATTATTTCTGTTGTCTCTTAGGGTGTTGGTGTTATGTTCAAGGCGTACCGCAAACTTGAAGATTTCATTTATAGCTAATATATGTCAACACTTATTTAAGAGAAAGACAATTTAAAAAAGTAATAGAAAAAAATCCGAGTTAAAATAACTAAAAACGGTTTGTGATAGCTAAAAATGGCTCAAATATCAAAAAAATCAACCCACTACTTACTAAAATTATTCAAAGTAGCTGAAAATGGAAGCAAACAATCAAATGAAAATTATCAAAAAAAATTCAAACTTTATTAAAATGGGTAAGTTTGAGAACAATTTAAAACTACTTAAACAAACTGGAAACTATTTAAAAAAAGTTCAATAAAAAAGCCAACTAGAATTAACTGAAAATAGCTTAAAACCGCAGAAATCCTCCAATAATATTGAATCTAGCAGCTGACAATTCAAACTAACTAACAACAATTTAAATAGTTAAAAACCTAAAAAAATATACGACAAATTACTAAAATCAAACAAACTAATGAAAGTTAACCACAACTAATGGAAAATACTAAGAAAAACTTAAAATTAATTAACACCAAAATCAACTGAAAACAATCAAATATATATTCAAACCAACTGAAAACCATATCAAATAGTTAAAAATTTGTTAATTCTGCTAACTAACTAAAATATTAATAAAAAGCAAGCAAAGCTAACTCAAAACGGTTTGGAACAACTGAAAAAACCAAAATCAACAAAAAGGTTTCAAAATTAACTGAAAGTAATCCAAATTCTATTTAAACTAACTGAAATCTATGTGAATTAATTGCAGAAAGAAAATCAAAATCATTTTTAAAACTAACTAAAAAACCATATCAAATAGTTAAAAACCTGAAAAATCTAATTTCTAGCTGAAATCATTCAAAGCTAACTTAAAATTGCTTGAGCCAACTGAAAACGCCAAATTCAACAAAGAGATTTCAAAATCAATTGGAAACAATCCAAATTCTATTTAAATCGAATCGAAATCGATTTAAATTCATTAAAATCCTGAATAATCTACCAAAACTAACTATAAGACGCTAAAACCAACAAAAATAAATTTAAAATCAGCTGAAAATAGCCAAAAACATATTTAAAACTAACCAAAAAACCATATCAAATAGTTAAAAACCTGAAAAATATAATTTCTCGAAAAAATCGAAGAAGACTAAGTAAAATCATCCAAAGTCAACTTAAAATTGCTTGAACCAACTGAAAAACGCCAAAATCAACAAAGAAATCCACTGAAAACAATCCAAATTCTATTTAAATCGAGTTGAAATCGATTTAAATTCATTAAAATCATGAATAATCTAACAAAACTAACTAAAAGACGCTAAAACCAACAAAAATAAACTTAAAATCAGCTGAAAACAATCAAAAACATATTCAAACTAACTGAAAAACATATCAAATAGTTGAAAGCCTGAAAAGTCTGCTAACTAACTAAAATACTAATGAAAAGCATGCAAAGCTAACTTAAAACGACTTGAAACAACTGAAAAACACCAAATTAACAAAGAGGTTTCAAAATTAACTGAAAATAATCCAAATTATATTTGAACTAACTGAAATCGATTTAAATTAATCAGAAACCTAAATAATCTACCAAAACTAACTAAAATACACTAAAACCAACAAAAATAAACTTAAAATCTGCTGAAAACAATCAAAAACATATTTAAAACTAACTGTAAAACATATCAAATAGTTAAAAACCTGAAAATTCAGCTAACTAATTAAAATACTAATAAAATGCAAGCAAAGCTAACTTAAAATAATTTGAATCAACTGAAAAACACCAAAATTAACAAAAAGGTTTCAAAATTAACTGAAAACAATCCAAATTATATTTCAACTAACTGAAATCGATATAAATTTATTAAAGTCATAAATAATCTACCAAACCTAACTAAAAGACGCTAGAGCCAACAAAAATAAACTTAAAATAAGCTGAAAACAATCAAAAACATATTTAAAACTAACTGAAAAACATATCAAATAGTTAAAAACCTGAAAATTCAGCTAACTAATTAAAATACTAATAAAATGCAAGCAAAGCTAACTTAAAATAACTTGTAACAACTGAAAAACACCAAAATGAACAAAAAGGTTTCAAAATTAACTGAAAACAATCCAAATTATATTTAAACTAACTGAAATTGATATAAATTCATTAAAATCATGAATAATCTACCAAACCTAACTAAAAGACGCTAGAGCCAACAAAAATAAACTTAAAATGAGCTGAAAACAATCAAAAACATATTTAAAACTAACTGAAAACCATATCAAATAGTTAAGAAAATGAAACATCTACAGTCTAGATAAAATCAAGAAAGGCTAATTAATATCACCCAAAGCTAAAACGATTTGAAACAACTGGAAAACGCCAAAAATCAACTGAACACAATCCAAATTCTATTTGAATCGAATTGAAATCGTTTTAATTCATTAAATCCTGATAAATCCATCAAAACTAACTAGAATCAACTAAACTAATGGAAAACATCCAAAACTAAATAAAATCGACTGAAAACAATCCAATATTCAAACTAACTGAGTTCTATCGTTGAGTGTTATCACTCAACGGTTCTATATAAATTAGTTGAAAAAGTGAAACTATGAGAAATAGAGATATAAAGTGTCATATCAGATGAAGAAATTGAAAAGTACACCGAAAAACCCAACGTAAAAAGGTGTCCCATTTGAAAATACCTAAGTTCCTGCCATACCTACTAACCTGAACCATATAAAAAAATGGTATACTGCACTGAACTGTCCTTCGGTTATGCTATCAAAACTTTTGCACTTTTTTCCAATCTAGTTAAATAAAGAAAATATTTGAGATATCAATTTGAGTCAATTTTTAAAAATCGCCCTTTAACTCGAAAATAAAACTAAATAAATTATGATTGAATCTTAACCTGATATACCTTTGATCCGCCACTGAATGTCTATCATTTTCCAAATAAAATAACGGGTTAGTTAAAACGTTTGTCGTCCCATTCTCCTTCCACGTGTACGATGATGCATATTGTCGAATACAAAAAAATAAGGAAAGGAAAGGAAAAAAAATTAATCCTCCCGCACTTAAAAGGTATTTAACTTTGATTATTGGTTACATGCCGAGTCATTAGAACGCCCATATAATCTCGGGATATGTCTTAAGTGGATGATGCAGCATTTGTAAAAGAAAATAACTTATCATTCTTTAATATTATCCGGTTTGAGATTGTAACTGGTTTTTTAATGAATTAATTTTTGGGGAAAATCCAAAGAAGGCAATTATTGTAAAATGAGCAAATAAATTTACAAAATCGCTGGTTCCAGCTGATTGAATAATTGTTATAACTGTGATTCGTGTCCAAAATAATAATAATGGGAGTACATAATTCGAGAGAAAAAAACTCAAATAAAAAAAAATAATTGATTAAAGTGCAAAAATAAACCAAAAAAGGTAGAACGTGTCGCGGGACACACGGAAGGAACTTTAGTTCCTTTTAAGCAAAAATTTTTTGAATCAATAAATGAATACACATATTAATATAAGAATTTATTTTACTTTGGATGAAACTTCATTTAACAAAAATATACAGTAGTATTAATTATAAATGAAAATAAAAATCTTATCATTAAGTTGATTGGCACAATAGTTAGGTATTTATGATACAAGTGCGTGAAGTTATACTTTTGCGCACGAGTTGCGAAAATGCCAAAATATTATATGAAATAATCCGTACAAATTAACAACAAATACTTAAAACAGAATAAAATGGGTATTTAAGGGGACCTCAGATTTTATAAAATTATGTTATAGGTACATCTGACGTTATAGATAAACAATTTGTATATTCCGCTGCTTCGTAAACGAGAGAGAGACTCAGGAGAGAGCACACGCACGCAAGTAAGGCACATAACTAAGCAGCGTAACATAACGTAACGGTCAGATCTCTTGCGTCGCGACCCCCGGTCGCTCAAACCTAACCTGACGTAAAGAACTGAAGTTCCACAAACGACTGAAAATATCTAAAATTAACAGAGGGCGACTTAAAACTACAGACATATAAAAAACAATAGACAGAGCTATTCATTCATAAAATACGAAATGTTTATACTCCAACATTGTTATGATCAGGGGCGGTGAAGAGGCAAAGCATATGACCATTGTTGGAATATGGCGGCCGACAGATAAACACCATAGACGGAGAAATAACGGGGGCGAATGATTGAATAGACTCAATTCGGGAATTTTTTAACAATATTTTCGATTTTTTAAATTAAAAGTTAATAAACAACTGTGCAACAAAAATTAGTATGAATATCAAAATTTGTTACTACTGATAAAAAAATTAAATTTATCTAACTATCACATTGGAATATTTACTGCTCAAGGGAGAATATTACACAATTTCATTTTTTAAAACAACTTCAAAATTGTCAGTAAAAGTAATGTATATTGTAGTTTATATTAATTTTGCTCTTCTAGGTAATACAAATTCTTGTGAGGTTTATGAAATAAAAATAATTACAAAATAATACATATTTATTTTACAAGTAGTTACATCGTCAAAGTTAAGTCATTGATTGCGAAATAAGGAACTGCATCTCTCCTTAACATTTTTGTTCCATTGGTCCTTTGTGTAAAATCATTTCCTCCAAAATGATCAGAACATACTTCTGGCCTCTTTGGTAATTTTTTATCTGGTTGGAATCCAAGTATTTCCATCCAGGTATTTCTTCGAGCTTTGCTTACCGGAAAACTAGAAGAAAGTATTGGAAAATTATAGGTACACAACAGTGGCTAGCTGTTTACCTATTTTTTACTACTAACTAGGATTTCTGAAGATAATAGTGTTGTAGTAGAGGTATTGTGATATGAGGTAAAACCACCAGTAAATTGTAAATTATAGCTAGGAATAAAATTACATAATTCCTAGCACCTATACAAAATGCAACAGCAACCTATTAGGTACAGTAAGTAGTCGCCTATCAAAGCAAGCCTAACATGAAGTTTTTAATACCTCAAAACTCTCAGTCTATCCAAATTCCTGAACTACTTCTCTAATGCTTCCTATAGGTAAGCATCATAGACATTTTTTTATATAGGTATAGGTATGTGCAGCATCTTATGTTTATTTTCTACAATCTGCTTAAATATGTGTAAGTATGTGAGTGGTAATTTCACCCAATTTTCTCCTTATCAAGCCAATTCAGATTGTGTGAAAAAAGGATTCACATACCCGCCTATGACTAACTTATTTACTACAACTTACCAGTGAAAAGATAGGTTAGGGTTTAAATAGACGATTTTCCGGCACACCACACACTGTCTCACCATAGTTTTAATTTTTTAACACCTCTGCTTCACTAGTAAATACTAAATTAGGTGAAATACACGCAAATAAATCAAAAACACAGTACTCGCCACTTTAAATATCAATGAAATGATATTGGAATATGGCGGCTGCTTGTTGGGATATTTTGCTAGCGGCGTTGCCGGACTTTGCAAAATTTTAAAAGATGAGCGGAAAATTATACTATACTATGTATGTAATATAAAATTTAAGAGATTCACACTCAACAAATAACAAATTTCCACACATATTTCCATGCAAAAATATATGTATGCAAAAATATATTCTGTTTGTAGAGAAATATTAAATAATAGTATCAAACATGAAGTATTAAAAGTAATTTTATATTAGTCATCTGGCAACGCTGCGTTACTACAAAATAATTTGTAGTAAAGTAAGAATTAATGTTGGCACATACACATTTTGTAAACAACTCTGTCTATTGTTTTTTATATGTCTGTGCTTAAAACAACCAAAAATGCCCCTAACTAACTAAAAACTACTAAAATTAACTGAAACCGGCTATAAACAACGGAATAACGTAAAAATTGGTCAAAAAAACTCCAAAATTATAATTATATGAGAACAATAAGAAACTAACAGCAGGTACAAAAACCAAAACCAACAAAATAATTTATCAAGAATCTGAAAAATCCACCAAAACTAAGTGAAATAAAACAAAACTAATAAAAACCAAAACTATCTAAAAACGACAAATTCAATTAAAAAACTTGAAACCAACTGAAATAATCACAATTCTATTCAAATTAACTGAAGCCCATATAAACTATCAACTATATACGCTTATATCAACCATACAAAACTCAAAATCAACTAAAAACTATGGAAATACAAAACTACAAATTATCTGAAAATTATATAAAACAGTAAGAAAAATGAAACATACATCAAAACTAACCAACGTCAAATAAAACTAATAAAAATCAACCGCTAAAATAAATAAAATCGATATAAAATAGTTGAGAACCTCAGAATGGTGATGAATATAGAAAACAACCAAAATTAATTCAAAACGACCAAAAAAAAGGAAAATATCAAATAACAAACAGCATGAGGCTAATCAAAGCCTAACAGAACAAAAATCAAAATTAACTAAAAACGTATTAATATCTCTATTGACACCATAATCCCAAAGTGAAAATAAAACGGTGGAAATAAATCAATCAAAAACTGAGAGGAAGACAAAAAAAATTTTCGGAAAACTCCAAAATCAACCAATACTATCAAAAAACGACTTAAAGTAACCAAAGGAATATTAAAAAAAAACTAAAATTTACTGAAAACTACCAAAATCATACATAACGATATAAAAAAACCAATAAAAATATTGAAAAAAATTAAAACGAAAAATTAACCCATCAACATAAAGAAAATAGCTGAAAACATTCAAATTCATACCAAACTAACTGAAAATATGAAAATCAAGAATAAAAACTTGGAATCGAATTATACCTATCGAAAACAACGAACAAAAATCAACCTTAACCAACTAAAAACGATTTAAAACATTTTGAAAAAACCTAAAATGCAATGATACTAGTCGAAAAAAACAAAAAGTCAAAGAGTCAACGTCAACCGAAACTAAAAAACGACTCCAAGACACTTAAAAATGACTAAATCAAATGAAAACAATCAAATTATGAAATCAAACAATTTTATTTTGTTAAATCTACATTATATTTAACCTTAAAGTTGTGACGCGTTTCGCTAACACAGTAGCTTTTTCAAACGAATGGAGGTATACTGAGAAACTTTCAATTTATACAGTGCCTTAATACTAAATTATACGGATATTTAACAATAAAATTATAATCTATTTACAAGGAAATGAAATGAATTTGTTTAAATATGGTATTAACTAAAGTATTTAACAAGTTTACCTGGAAACTCATTCACAACCATCCTACAGGAATCTTTCTAGGTAAAAAGGTTTAATAATGGAGAATTGTTAATATCAAGTTGGTCGTTGAGAATATTATCTGAATATTATTTTTATTTATCTCTAGGGCTTCTAAAAGATTTAATTTGAAGGATTTAGGTTCTATATGCAAAATTTCAAAATTTGAATCGAAAGAGTGTTGGTTTGCTAATAAATGATTTGAATAGTTGGAATCTGATTTTTGGAAAACAATCAAGACAAAATCAAAATGTATCCAAAACCCCCAACATCAAATAAAAACATTTTGTAAAAATTGCTGAAATCATCCCAAATAACTGAAATCGAATGAAAACGGAAAACCAATCATTGAAACCGATCAAAAGCATTTGAAATCATGTAAAAAAGGATGGAACCAGATTTAACGACACACATAAACAGAAAGAGTATACCCTAAAGTGCCTTTCAATTTTCTGCAATAAAGAGAGAGCGTTCAAATGAATTTCCGAATTAGGTAAGTATCTAGTTATTGCAGTCCAAACTTTATACTATGTAGTTTGATGGTTATTATGAATACACTTTTTTTAAAAACATTAAAAAATTAGGAACTTTTACGGTAAAACGTATCGAAAGTAGTGGAAATTTTTATTGGTCGATGTTAATTAAACACTCCTCCAAGTGATTTTGTGGCATTTTTATTTCCTTCCTTTTAATATTTTTGTAAATAATAGCCAGCACTATCACTTAACATCTTTCTAAATGATTAGAACGCGTCCTACGCCTCACGTTTCAACATCTAACGCATCTCAAAACATAAGCAAGCAGGATTTATGGAACCTTGTCCACTCCTTCTTTAAAAGGAACATCAGACATTAAAAAAAATATGAATAAGACGAACGATATGGATGGTAATTTAGGATCGCTTTATTTGGGAAATTGAAATTTTAATTTTATAGCTCTACTAATGTCTTTCGACGACGGCTTTTGAAATCCTTTTCGTATAGTTTATCAGGTAGTTCGTTAAAGTTGTATAACATATGTAAATATCGTTTTCACAAAATAAAAATAATTTTATGGTTATATACGCGATAGATGGAGACATCTTAATTTATTCAAAAATTACCAATATTTATTTGAATAACGACAAGTAAATCTCCAACAAGATTATGTAAGAGCCTCAAGTATATTAAATTGAAAGCTGCTGAAATGAACCACAAAAACACACAAAACTAACTGAAAACCTAAAATTTCGCAATTTACGCATCAGCCAAAACTAAGTAACTGAAAAACGTCAAATTCGACAAAAAAAATCACTTTGCTGAAACCAATCCCAAAGATCTAAAATCTTACAAAACAAACTAAAATCAACCAAAACTAACTGAAAAACATCAAAATCGACAAAAAAAAAACAAAAATTACTTAGCTGATCACAATTCAAAACATCTAAAACCTAACAAAACAAACTAAAATTAACCAAAACTAACTAAAAAACGTCAAAATCGACAACAAAGCGTCAAAATCGACTAAAAACGCCAAAATTGACTAAAAAACGTCAAAATAGAAAAACCAAAAATTACTTATCTGAAAACAATCCAAAACATCTAAAACCTTACAAAACAAACTGAAATCAACCAAAACTAACTAATAAACGACAAAAAATACAAAAATTACTTACCTGAAAACAAACCAAAACATCTAAAACCTTACAAAACAAACCAAAGCTAACTAAAAAACGTCAAAATCGACTAAAAAACGCCAAAATTGACTAAAAACGACAAAATCGACAAAAAAAAACAAAAATTACTCAACTGAAAACAATCCAAAACATCTAAATCCTTACAAAAAAAACTAAAATCAAACAAAACTAATTAAAAACGTCTCAAAACAGCTAAATAAAGACAATCATACTAAACAACTAAAAATGCAAATAAACAATACGAAATACCTGTGATCTAGCAGCTTGCACCTAGTGAAAACAACCAAACTAATTTAGAGCAGTCATAAGCTTACTTAAAACAGTGAAAGAAAAAGCAGAAAATACAAAAAAAATATATTATAATCATCTAAAAGCAGGCAAAAATAATGAAAACTAACTAAAATCTCCCAAAACATATTGAAATATATATGCAAAAACACATTCCATGATCTCAGGACAATAAAAAATTCTCAAAATAGTACAAAGTGAATTGGAAATTGCTGAAACCTATACAAATCAACTAAAAACTTAAAAATGTAGCAGCTTACAACAACTGCAATCAACTAGAAGTTACCAAAAATCAACTAGAGTCCAATATCAAATGAAAAAAACCCAAAATCTAATTAAAACAACAAAATCTAACAAAAAGCACTAGCACTAGATCAAATAAAAACTTCTTCGCTTTTTAGAAATCAGAAATCCTGCGACATGCCACAAGATCGTCTGATGGTACAACTTTTCAAGGAAATACGGAAGGAACAGGAAATAAGAACAACAACAATATCATTACCAGACTTGGAAAAAATCCCATTCAATAGTATATATATGGATGAAAAGCAATAGTAAGGGTTGAGACAGGAGTTTACGGGGAACATGAATAACACTCCGAAAGCTTGGGAAAACCCCCAAGTATCTTTTAAGCGAAAATTCACTCCATAGAAAAGTGTGCTCAGTTCAATATTGATAAAATATATAGAGGACAAAGGATTATTATCATGTGGCACCCAGTTCACACTAGAATAGACGGAAATGAAATAGCATAATATAAACTAGCAAAGAGAGGCAGTACCAAAAAGAAGAGATCTGATCAGGGCTAAGACAATCAAAGAAAATCACATCAAACCAATCGAAAACTACCAATAACTAACAGAAAGCAAACGGAAACAACTAAAAACTGATATTTGCAAAGATAAAAAATATCCAAAAACATACAAAATTATAAAAACTAAAACAGTTCCAGATAAATACATAATCGAAAACGACGAAAATCAACCAATGTTAACAGTAAACTAAAGGAAACAAAAAAAAGCAAAAACAAATCAAAATTAACTGAAAACAATCAAAGACAAACAAATTCAACTAAAAATTATTTAAAAACGCCTAAATTGACAGAAGCTATCTGAAAATTGCCTAAGACAAATAAAACCAACCGAAAAAACGAAACTTATATAAAATTAACAGCTAAACAAAGCAAATGAAAACAATCAACAATCGATAACTGCAAAAATCAACGAAATTATCCGAAAATAATTCAGATCGACCGGAAATTTACAAAAATCTACCAAAACTAACTAAAATTGTCCAATATAAACATAAAATAAAATCAGCTAAAAATTAACTAATATTAATGAAAATTAACTGAAACTAATAAAACCTGCAAAATCACCAAAAAAATGTAAATTAACTGAAAACGACCCAAAAAACAACCACCTCGTATTAAATTTGAAATACTTTGGGAAAATACATTTGAAAACAAACAAACGAGTTTCGGTATTAATAATTTGAATTTATTATTCTTTTAGTAAGCAATCCATACAAGCGTAGGAGGAATTTCTAATTCTAATACATTAAAAACATATTAATAATTTTTGTTGGTACTTTGTCGGTACTATTTATTACCGCATAATAGATAAGGACCCATTTCGGTTTTTATTTTACAACGTGATCGGATTTAAAGATAATGAGGATTATTCCATTGGCTACCGAATGTAATTCGAAAATATGTTAATTTCACTTTAATATTAAATTAAATATTAAAATAATTCGGTAGCGGTACCAAGAAAAAATTATAAAACTTAAGATAAGAAAATTGATTAAAAAGAAACGCGTTGGTGGAAATTAGCCATTAAAAAAATATTAAAAAAATAGTAGGATCGTAAATTAATACATATAAAAATAAATACGGCGTAAAACATGACTATTAATGGAACTTTCTCCGTAAAATTATTACGCAACCAATGTTTTACACATTCAGATTTGTTGCTTCTATACAGATCTACCCAGCATTCACAAAAAAATCTCATAATACTCGTTATTTGAAGTTTATGAAAATCACTTTTTTTCACCAGCATTAATCTGCAGAAAGCTACAAATTACAATTCAATAGGTATTAATATTAATGATAATTTGTTGATATGTATTTAATAAGAAATGTTTCTTCATGTTAACTATAGGATTTTTTTCCGTAAACTAGTAGAAAAAATAGTGTACATAACACATGCGTTAATTGACTTTTCCGCACGCGATTGCTGGCCGAACGACGCTTTGATGTCCGAACGACGTTTGCTGGCCGTACACGGGCGTAAAGTGACTTTTCCGCAAGCGATTGCTCTACCCAAATACAACACGTACTGAATATCAAATCAAAAGACCAAACTTGAAAAAGAAACAGTTCATTATGAACTTTGTAGATCCGTAGACCGTTCACTAAGAAGCAACAACTACTTCTCGGACTATGTGCTTCCATAGACATTGAATTGCACTTTTAAGTTAAATGCTCGGTTATATCGTACATATATCCCAGGCCCGTTAGGACTTACTCAATAGATATCTTGCATAAGTGAGTAATTTTACAGCATTTTAAATTCTAATATCGAATGTCAAATTTTTTTTAATATTGATCCGGAACGTCTAAAATGTGAGTTAAAGTAGTAGTTCAGTAAACGAAGGTATCAACATGGGCAACTGGTCCAGCAACAGCAATTTTTTTTTAATTTGCAGGTTATGGTAGGCACATTCAATTCCCAAAATGTCAGGTACCTGACCATTCTTGAGCTTCTTTTTCTTTGCAGCACACGGTAAGGTTTCATTTTTTTAATTAAGATCATTAACATTGTTTTGGGTGAAATGACATCTAATGATTTGATAAATATTGTTCATTCCTGTAGAAAAATGGAAGTCGCAGAGGATTCTAGTACGCCCGTGTGTTTTATTTGTGATCAAGCTCTGACTGAAGACGTTACAACGGTTACCCGAGGAATAGAAACCCTAATAAATGTTAGCAAGACCAGGAAAGACAACCACCATTTGTTCCTGGAGAAGGTATCGTCTGTGGAAGTTCATCGCTTGTGTAGGAAGAGGTATTCGGTAATGAAGAATGGGAAAGTTATTTTCGCAATTTTAGCGTCTAATTTCAATCCTTTTCGCACACAATCATTCCTAGGATTGGTCTGTCCAATAAAAGCAGGCCAGGGTCTCAATTTTAAAGAAAGCAATAACTTTTTTGACCCCGAGAGTGGGTAAGAGATCGATCATTTTCATGTTTCTTTTCATGGCCTCAATTATTCCGCGGTTGCGAAAATGCAAGGTGGCGCCAACTACCATAGATGCCTGGAGGCCTAAACATAGAAATTGGTGTATTTTCAGGGTCGCTCATCCCAGATTTTGGGCTAGAAGCGTCAGTTTTTAAGTTTCAGAAAACTGCGAACTTTTCAACCACCATTTTTGCAAAAAATATTGGTGTAACGAAAGAAATTGTTAGGACAACCTTTGTAGGTAATGAACTGCTCTTCATTTTTTGTCTGATCAAAAATTCTCTAGGGATCGTAGTTCGGGAGATATCGGCGGAAAACGGATTTTCGGGATCTCTAGAGCCATTTTCCGACCCTTCCACAAATTTCAGACACCTGACATTTTGGGGGTTCAATGTACCTACCTATTATTACCTGCAAATTAAAAAAAAAATTTCCTTGCTGGACCAGATGCCCATGTTGACGGTATTTTTCGCCTTCATTTATTGGACTATAGCGAATTTGGAGGTGTGTCTAAGAACGCGTTTTAGTTGGCGTGACGTCACGGAACAGCAGAAGAGATTTTTAAAAAGCTGGCAACAGTTTTTTGATCGTGTAGAAAACACTTTGATATATTTGTCGCCACCATCTTGCTGGAAACACTTCCAGAACGAATAATTTTTGGTTCATCATGGAACTGACATTTACTTTCGGGTTCGAACATGCGTCAATATTAGTAGAGATCATCGCGTTTTTGCGATTTAAATATTTAACGAAGTTGTTTTTAGGTCTCCAAACATGTCCGGACGTATGGAAACCCTACTTATCTTACAAAAGTAGCAAAACTTACAATGGCAGTTGGATTGACAACGTTGTACTGTCATCTCAATGTGAATTCCACTATGGATCGTTCGGAGTGGATATGTTACGGTGAATGTACACTCTTGGGAAATGTACACTTTTACCGTAAAATAAAATGTGTACATTTCCCAAAAAGTTAGATATATGTGAACTGAATATAATGTATATGTACATTGTACATTTCCCGGCAAATGTGTACCTTGCCTTAACGTTTTGGTAAAAGTATACTCTTACCTTCATGTTCTAAGAATAGTTGGAATACAAATAAATTAAAAATGTTGCAGTAAAAAAATTTTTATAGTAAATATTTCTTTCTCTTATTGTTTTTCACTTTTGATTTTGAACAAGAAATGTTGATCGCACTGCTTAAGTGATGAATGAATTGTAATGCACACTAGATTATTCAAGAAGGGGAAGGGAATATAATCATTGGATTAGCCGTTCCCCTTCTTGAATCACTTGATACGCGTGTTACAAAGTATTGGATATTTTTCAAAAAGAGGAAGCGTGAATGCATTCAATACTTTGTAACGCGCATATCAACTTAATCAAGAAGGGGAAGAGTAATTGCAATGATTTTATTCCCTTCTCCTTCTTGAATAACTTAATGTTCATCATAAAGTATTGGATATCTTTTAAGGGGAAGGGAGAATGTAATGATTATATTTCCCTGCCCTTTTTCTCACAAAAAATACCAAAACGACATGGTCATTGTGAATTAAATGTACATTTTCCTCCTATGAAATTGTAAATGTTAGTTGAATGCACATTACCCAAACGAGGACAAAGATTACAGAATAAAATATAAGATGTTTCACTCGTTCAAATTTATCGCGTAAAGCACCGATGCCGCTGGTGACTGTCTTGTGACTTGGATGGTACAGTACGTCGCTACGTCCTTAATTGCATTTAATTTGGCATATTATACGGGACGTTGCGAGCGCTGTTATTTTAGAACGGTGTTTATAATTGGTTGCTCGTGTTTTATATTTATGTTGTATAGATAGATTTTTTAAATTTATTAATTAATTGTTGAAATGAGCAAAAAGTCATTTTAATATTTTTCTCTTTAATAGCAAAGCTTAAATACTATATCTTTTGCAATATTTGTTAATACAAAATTACGGATTTATTTTTATAATAAGGGTTTTATATAAACAAGTACATTACGCAAGAAAACACAAACATTCAATTCTATAGCTAACCAAAAGGGCTCTTTGAACAAATTTACTAAATTTTCTTTTCATCATCCATGTAATCAATTTCCTTTAAAATATTATGCAAGTCTCTACACCAGAGTCCGTATATATTTTACCCTCAAATGTATATTGAAAGATTTGAAAGACAATAGATTAAATTTAACACATAAACCAAACTCCAAACTTAGTATTTTACAACATTTCCTGCAGCTGCTTCTCTTGTCACTGTTTCAAAGTTGTCAATCCAAAAAATACGCGTTATTTAGAGATTAAAATTTAAGATTTAGTGGCCCTATTATTCTGGTGGCTAATGAGTATATGTAACTGAATATGTGATAAATATCTGCTAGAGTATCAATAAGTATCACAAAATTACCAAGATGCTGGATAAAAACTGTGAATTGATTCATTTTAAAAATTCAAGTTTATTTTTTACTTACCTTTTCAAATTCATATCCCGAACATTTTTCGAAATTATTAACATTTAAAAATAAACCTTTGTGATAAAGAATCCTATTAATTTAAATATAAATTTCTCTAATTACCCCTGTATAGCTTAAAATAAAATAAGCTCTTCGAACTGTTCTGGTATCTACCGGTCTCGTTATTGACAACAAAAGCGAATGGTAAACATAATTTATGAGAGTGGCGTCCGTTTGGGACAGCAGCTTGAATCAAACCGCCCTAGAGTGAAACATCTTATATTTTATTCTGTACAGTTGGCAGAAGCAAACGTGAGCCCTGGTGGGCGTGTTCATGTCGCTGTAGTTGTATTTTTGTAGTAACAATTCGATATTTTGAATCGATAACCAAATATCGATACCATAAATGTCAACTGTTAAGAGATATGTAAATAAAATCAAACTTGCTAAAAATGTAACTCTAAATATTAATAAAAAAATTAATATTGGACCAAAACTAAAACTACCGTTTGCCCTGAATGTCTATATTTTCAAATTACATGACTGTATTAATGTCATGAAAAAGAAGGGTCAAGTTTCTATGGAAAGCAACAAAATATGAACTGGTTAGAGTCCAGTGTTGCCGATGCAAAAATGAAAATTACCCGAACTTACTATTCAAATTATTAGAATTTGTCAAAATTACCAAAAGGACACATTGGTTATCTAAATAAAGTCTTCGGCCCCAGTCAATATGGAAAATCCCCAAAAACAATAGCCATTTTATATATCCCTTCTACAAAATATTCGAAAAACTATTGGATCCAAATTAGTGAAATTGTCTAAAAATCGGATTATCATCCTCGCATTGACAACACTGATACAGAACGAATAAAATGATGTATGTTGATGAAATCAATCGGTCATATTATTTCGATTATATTTAACAATTACTAATGGACAATCGTTAACATTGGCTCTTGATTGGCTGCTTGCGATGACCTTATTTTAGTTCGCATATTTTCCGGGTCTCATGTTTGTTTCTGACACCTGTAATCTTTGACGAGGAGCAAATGAGCACATTTACAGGAAAATGTGTACATTTACCGCAATAGGTATCTACTTTTACTGTAACAGATATACTGAAAGTACCAATATAATTCATATCAACTGATAATTATCAAGAACGTTAAATAATCATAATTTTTTCAACTGTTGCCATCAATCAATTTAAAATTGACTATAGTCAGTTTAATGATCAGATTAAGTGAATATGTGAACAAAGAACAAAAACCATATAAATTATTTTTTAAATACCACACGAATAAAGATTAACAAAAAAATACTTCATTCAAATCACGCAATTTCCAAATTCTCAAAGAAACAATTACACCAACGAGAGCTGGAAAAAAAACCGTAGGATAATTAACCGCACGCAATCTACACTCAGAGCCTTATTATTATCTTAAAAGTATTTCTTTAAACGGTCGGACGTGTCAAGCCGTCATCATTTTCGAAGACCGGTAGCGACTAGCGACGAGCGACGAGTAAATTTTTTTCTTTTACACGAGAACAGCACGAACGAAAACAAGTGGTTTTAATTTGAAATAAAGGAGATTTCATGCTTGTATAACCCAGTAGGTATGAATGGATATAAAGTGATGATAATATGTTTGCATTAAATTTATTTTATTGGAATACCACTGGTAAAGGTAGCTTATTAACTACTTATTTTGTTTCATAACTTCCACATGTGACGCAAACATTTCAAGAGATACCCATGCGGGTTTCAATATAACGATCGTTGGATTTGAATAGATAAATTTTTTAAATTAATCACTTATCTTAAGGTGCGTTTTCACTCGAGAAACATTTTTAATAGCAAAAATATACATAGATATCGCAGAATAATAATTATTCTAACGACTTATAAGTTTTGAAAAATATTTTTTATAGACAATGACCGTTTAACTAACAAGCAACAACTACTTCCCGGGTTATAGGCCCCGACGGATATTGAAAATATACCTTAAGACATTCATGGCTGAAGCTAAACTAATCGGAAAATAGTAGAAACAATGATCACAAATACTTGGTTTACAATTGCAGAAAGGGGATGCTTCCGATTGCGCAAGGGTAGGGGTAGAAACGGTTTTTTGCACTTTTCGGCGTAAATACATGAGTTGTAGATAATTAAAACACAAGCTTCATCCTGAACAAATGGAATTAAGCAACAAGAAGGAGTGGGATTTAAATACCATTACGAGACTTGGAAAGAAGACCATTCAATGGTACACAGATAGCTCAAAAGCAATAGAAGGAACTGGGATAGGAGTGTTCGGGTCAGGAACCAAACACTCCGAAAGCTTGGGAAAAACCCCAAGTATCTTTCAAGCGGAAATCCACGCCATAAGAAAGTGCGCCCAGTTCAATATTGATAAAGGATACAGAAGACAAAGGATTATCATAATGTCGGATAGTCAAGCAGCCATTAAGACACTGAGCTCATGTGTAATCAGTTCCAAAATGGTGTGGGAATGCCTAGACAAACTCAATGAACTAGGCGAGAACAACATAGTCACCTTACTATGGATTCCAGGACACACTGGAATAGAAGGAAATGAAATAGCAGATGAACTAGCAAAGAGGGGGACTGAAATACCTTTCTGGGGGCCCGAACCCTTTTGCGGAATCAGCCCCAATGTAATATTGGAAGAAATAAGTAAATCAGAGAAAAAGAGAAGATCTGACCATTGGAAAGATCTAGTAGGGCTTATACAATCAAATACTCTTCTGGATGACTACAACCTGTTAAGATCAAATGTATGCATTAGTCAAAGTAAAACTGCGCTAAGAGTTTTAGCAGGAATCCTAACGGGACATTGTCGCCTGAATGGGCACCTGAAAAAGCTCAAAATAGTGGAGGAAGAAGAATGCAGATTTTGTGGAATGGAAGAAGAAACCTCCATCCACATACTTTCCAACTTCACAGCACTTCAGAATCCTATAGCACAGCACCTGGGAGATTACTGGATAGAAGAGGAACATTTGCCTAAGTTAAAGCCTGCAGACATCCTAAAATTCCTCCGGGAAATAGGACTAAAGGAGCTACTAGTTTCTGAGACTCTCCTCAGAAACTAAGTAGAAGTAATAGATCTTTTAGGTCTCAGTGAATATCACCCCCAAAATACATACATACGTCCTGAACATTTTTTTATATAACCTCAAAAGTTGGGATTTAAAAGCCGAAATCAAATTTTCTCGTTTTTTATTTTCAACCATTGCAATCAAAGTTACCTTTCAACTTGATTATTCAATTAAACTCTTGCTCAAATTTTGACCAAGCATTATTTGGTGTATTTTTGCAATAAATAGAGTAATTTCAGCTTTTCTTCTTCCGTGAAATTAGCACTTCTATTCTTTTTTCCACAAAAGCCCACAAGCATGAATGAAACACAGATACATTTCACATGAACTATCAAGTTTTATTATATTTGACAGTTATGAACTCCACCCCTCGGACCTGAAATATCATTCACCAAATAAAATAATCGGCTTTGTTAAGAAGCTGAATTTGTTTGGTGAAATCTGAATAGGTGTGAGCCACAATAGACTCTTGTGAGTCGCAGTGGAGGGCCTTATAGACCCACTCACCACAAACCTAACCTAACCTAACCATTCGAAACATAGAGACATATCCATTTGTCCATGATTTTAAATATCAATAGTATATTATAAACAAAGGTGGTGAAGACTATTATTATTGACCGAGCAACAAGATTATTTCGCGAGTGGCTTTGCCCCGAGTGGAATAAGGTGCGAGGTTTATAAATGTCTTCAACACCATGGTGTATATACAATTTTTTCCACTACTAGCCAAATTTAAGACAAAAATTAAAAATAATTCACAAACGCACCACGAGAAGCGTTTAGTCCGTCGTCCGACTGACAAGTACACTGTCAGTTTTCGATATATAATGAACGTACTCGTAATGTCATAAGTCATTTTTGGTTGAGCGAGAATTTTAAACTTATGGCATTTTTATTCAAATAATTTCATCTTGGTAGGTAATTTCAAGCGGAAAATATGTTAAAGACAATCTCCTGGGTATACAAAATTATGTTGAACAAGTTTTTGTTGAACTACTATCCCTGATTTCTCAAAATATTTGAATTTGTCCATTATTGACCTAGGAATAATAGAAATAGTGATTTATGTACCAAGGCAGTAAAGTGATTCTTTATCGGACGAGTCTGAAATTATGAGACGAGCGTGACACTGACAGATATGATTTTCGAGTAATGTCAAAGTCAAAAATTATTAACCACTAATAGAGAAATTCAACTCCTCAGTTGGCTAGAAGAGGCAATAATCGTCAACTACACAACTATTGGTGGAAAAATTATGTTTACAAAGTTATTATTGATTATAAAAAATTGGGGAAGCATTTGTGAAACGTTTGACGTTTCTGTTATGTCACACACCATCAATCCTATAAATTGGTTTTGCAAACATTGTTTATAATTCGTAAACCTTTTCCAATATTTTTGCACACTTAGTTAGTTAATAGTATATTACGTAACGTGTGTGGTAAGAAGCATTTTACGCACGAATGGAAAAGTTATTCCGTGAGTGCGTAAAATGCTTTACAACACGAGTTACGTACTATACTTTACCTACGACCTACTTGTACTTGTATTTTTTATAAAAAGCATAAGAAATAACAGTTACATAATTAAAGGTGCTTGGTAAACTCCATCTCTATTACTCTATTACCAATGAAAGAAGCAGATTAAAGAACTAACGTTTAATCATTATTAATACATTGTTGATAATCGAAAGTCCATTTTTCAATTATAATCAATACATATACATAGCCCTTTGGGCTTTTCATAGTTAAACGTGGCCATATCTAATGTTTTCAAATAGAAAATTTTGAATAAAATGGTGACGTCTATTGACAGTTGGTAAGATGTTGCTAGGGAAGCCGTGCGATTTTCTTTATAGCTGTGCGTTTTTTTTACAGTGCGTAATAGACGTCATTACATTGATACCGACTGTGTGTTATTGACTGATTACAGGGGGGGGGGGTCGTAGGTAAAGTATTATCACAGTTTCCTGTAATATTACTAATATTACTAATATTGTCGTATTTAATAATGCGCTTTACCAATAGATATCGCAGAATAATAATTATTCTAACGCTTTATAAGTTTTGAAGAATATTTTTCAAAGACACTGACCGATCAACTAAAAAGCAACAACTACTTCCCGGGCTATAGGCATCCACGGATATTGAATTAAACTTGAAAGTCAAACGGGGTTGGCACATCTACAAGATATTTAACATCAACCATTCTGGTTTGTAATTAAAAGAGGCAACACCGGTTTCGGCGTATTTGCGCCTCATCAGTACAAGGTTTATGTTCTACGTCCGCGAGATCAAAGCCTAATCATGGACTGGACAACACACAAAATCACAATAAATACATGCCTTCCAGTAACGGAAGTGTAAAAGTTGTAGCAGTAGCGACATCTTCATCTCTAACCGCAAACCAAAATTCGAAAAGTCTGACAAGACACTTGTTCTCGAAACAATAATAGATATTTACGTAATTAGTTATGAAAAGAGCGATATTGTTCAACAAGCGTAATACAGGGTGTCTCATTATATTCTGACTGTTTTCAAGAGCTTATATCTTCGAAACGGTTCTAGATAATAAGATGCGGTTTCCACAGTTAGGTTTAAAATTACCGTGAGTTTTGTTGTGACACATTTATATAAATGGCGTACTTCCGGTTTACCCGCTAGAAATGTGGCGTATTTTCAGAATACAGTAGATGTAATTTTTTAAATGGGACACCCTGTATATTTAGCAATTTATTGAAAGACGCATATTTTTACTTTATAACGGTACTTTAAAGTTTGAAATCGGTGCACAGAAAGCGAAGTTAGATAACTTTAACTAGGATACTGTAATGATTTAGATATAAAGTTGGAACTTTATTAGCTAAAGTGAACTGTAAATAAAAAATAGGAACATGTTTTAGGGCACTCTAAAACAAATTTTCGATGTGTCTTCCTTCTTGGTCTATACATTTGTGGAATCGAACCAAGTTGTCAAATGCTGCTGTCAGCATTTCAAGAGGAATATTTACCATTACCTGCCATATGTTATTTTTTAATTCCTCAATAGTAGCAGGCATCGGGTTGTAGACTCTATCTTTCACAAATCCCCATACAAAAAAATCTGGGACAGTCAGGTCTGGGGAATTTGGAGGCCATTCTATTGGACCAGTCCTACCAATCCAATTATTTTCAAATTGTTGGTTAACAGATTCTCTTGTTATGTTGGAATAATGGGTGGAGCCCCGTCTTGTTGAAAGCAAACATTTTGGTTCAAAATACCATCTTGTTCTAACTGGTTCTAACACAATGTAACGTTCTGTCAATGATCGCAATATTTTTGTGTTGTGACATATTAACGCCTCCTTGATTATTATTTATTAATAAGATATCTGAATCATTACAGTATCCCAGTTAAAGTTATCTAACTTCGCTTTCTGTGCACTGATTTTAAACTTTGAGGTACCGATAAAAAGTAAAAATATGCGTCTTTCAATAAATTGCTAAATATACAGGGTGTCCCATTTAAAATATTACATCTACTGTATTCTGAAAATACGCCACATTTCTAGCGGGTAAACCGGAAGTACGCCATTTATATAAATGTGTCACAACAAAACTCACGGTAATTTTAAACCTAACTGTGGCAACCGCATCTTATTATCTTAAACCGTTTCGAAGATATAAGCTCTTGAAAACAGTCAGAATATAATGAGACACCCTGTATTTGCCAAAACGAGCGCTAGCTAGTTCTGCAAATTACGCGTGTTGAACAATGTCGCTCTCTTCATAACGTGTTTACGTACAACGTTTTATCTAATTCCGCGCTTTCATAATATTTAATAAAATCTTCAATTACAATGATTATATTGAAGTGGAATCAAATGGTGCTAGAAGTATTGTTACTATGATGTATTCACCCAGAAAATTGACTTACTTTAAATAACTGTGTCCTGAATAATGTTTTCTATGTTTATAAATCTCAAAATACTATTGAATTAAAATAATGGGTTAATTGTACAATTTAAATAATGAAATAATTGTCAGTTTTGACAGTCCCTACCTAATTAATAAATTATTCTTTGAAACTCATGTGGTATCTCTATGTTGAAACATAAACAGTTACGTAAAGTTTTTACATATAACTACTTTTCATAACTGATATATGAAGGTTATGAAAAATGTGACGTTACCTAACGTCAAGGAGTGACGTAAAGTGTCACATTTGATAGCGGAATTAGATAAAGTACTATTACAGTTTCCTGTAATATTGTCCTATTTAATAAAGCGCGTTAACAATAGTTACCAATAGTTAGTAAAAACATCTACTTTTTACACAAAATATTATCATATGATTTGGTGCTTTTTCAGAAACTTTGTAACCATAACATACCAACTGAAGATCTTTCGTCGGTGATTTGGATATCTTGTGTATGAAAATCGACCCCCTTAAAGACACACCAATTACTGTCCCCATAACAACCTTACAAAATTAATACGACCACATGTTACCTGTTGACAGTTGTAAATTAAACACGTTACCAGCCATCTCTTTTCATCTCTTAAGTTGGTTTTATTAGGCCAGTCCAGTTCTAAGCGACACAATTTTTAACGGGAACATACAAGGTTGTATTTTTGTGCGATTTTTTTGTTAGTTAAAATCACGATATTTATTCTAAAAGTAGCTTCACTTTGTAGCTGTTTCAATAAAAAAATTAAAAAAAGGAAGAGCATATTGACCTAGTAAAATATGTAGTATAAAAGAATCCAAATAGGTGTAGAACATTTTGGACATTTATTTAATTTTAATGTTATACAATGGAATTAATCGATTTTTTGAAAATATTTAAGTTTTAAAGGGAGCGATAAAGGAGGGTACGAACAGGGCAAAAATGTTGATTGTCAAATAAAATGGGATTTATAGTTAAAAGCGCGAAATACCTATTAAGGGGCATCTACCAAATTTGACTTTGCACAATTATGCTTTGTATATTTTTTTGTTATTGGTAGGATCTTTATGCTGTATACTATATGGTTTTAGTACCGTGTGATTTTTTTAAAGATAATTTGAAGTTAAGGAGCTACTTTCAGTCAGTGTTGGAAAAAACCCAGACCACTGGAATTTTTTGGGTTTTTGTTAGGATCTGTTAATATTTTTTAGATTTATTCTCAGATTTTAGTGAATACTGTTCATAAGAAAAATAACTATTTAAATGACCTTCTGCTTTACAATTACGACTTATTTTCGAGATCAACTGTATTATAAAATACGACCGCCACATGCAAATAGGTGAAATACAGAAATCGACAGGGTAACCCCCACCCCCGATTTTTAAAAGTACGCTTTGTTTCATCTCTTTAATAAATTCTATTCAAAAAACCCACTTTTCCCATGGGTTTTTTAAGTAGGCTCTTTCCAAAAAAAACCCAGAAGGCTTTTTTGGGTTACCAACTGGGCAGCCAACTCTGCTTTCAGACCCTTAAGGGGCATCTACCAAATTCGACCTTGCACAATTATGCTTTATATATTTTTTTGTTTCCCTACGTCCTCACGTTTAAGTTCACATAACGAAAATTTTATTAGAAATATGAAAGCTCCGCAGCATGTAGGTAGCCAAGCGGTCCAAGCGGATTTTGGTTCACGTACTACTCTATAAGCTTCGTCAGTACTGAACTGGGAGACCGTCGAGCGTTATATCAACAATGGAACGGCACGCGACTACCGAAGCAGAGAGACAATGTCAGTCATAGAAGGATAGAAAAGCGAGAGATGGATTTTTATCCGATATTTTAGTGGTAGCAACCGAATTTCAATAAGGCATTGTACGGTCATAAGTAATTTGAGGATTCTGAGATTTTTATATAGTATTCATAAAGCTTCAAATTAGACTTTTTATCAATTAGTTTTTCCATTTGATCCATATTTAATTCTTTACAAGGGCTCAAACTTTGCTTAATATGTGTAATAACCTCATGATTCGTATTTTTTTCAACAAAATTTGGTTAGCATTTCAAAGTTTTTATTCGATGAGAACTCTAAATTCAACATTAATCTACATGATATATTTTTTTCTTAATTTTCAATACATCCATTACCTCAAAATTCTTTGCCAAAAATACTTCGATATTTTGTCAAATCGCTGCCGATATATTCCCCTTAAATATCAAAATCCATTAAAAATGATAACAGTAGCGTGCTACAGCAATTTGAACATGTACTGGGGAAGAAAAATAAATGTCCCAGAGTTGTGAGTTGTGAAAAAAATACAAATAATGTTCAAGTGATTATTATATTACTAGAAATGATAAAAAAAGCTGTTTTCGAGTCGAGAAAATAATAGGCTCGTTTCAACCACCAGTAATTTATAGTAATATTACCAATACACATGCGCAGTTGAAAAAAATCGTTCCAACCACCTGACATTAATGGTTCAGAACTCTCGATTACTATCAGTTCTCTGTTCCATCTCGTTTGTGGACCAGTAAAATTACCGTTCAAACGATTCTTGCTTGATAGCGAGTATCGACAGTTCTGAAATTAAGAAACATGCGCAATGGCAACATTTTTATCTTAAACTGTCAAATTTGTTTTTAATATAAAGTGTTAATAAGATATGAAACTGAGTTTTTAGTTTTTGAACTGTTTTGAAAATAGTGAGCAAAGTTTCCTACTGACTGTTTCAGTCGTCGTTGATAAAATAAAAAAGGGAATAATGAAGTCCGAAACCACTTTATATTCTGCTAAATTGCTTCTACTTATGATATAATATAATTTTGCCAAATACCTACATAATTATCAAGGTTACAAAGACTTCTATTATTGTGATATTTTGATATAGGTGATATCTGTATTAAGTTTCACTTATTTGATATTTTTAGGTTGAAAGTGTCCATTTTGATTTTTATAAGTTTGTTGTATTTATTTTCATGTATTTTCAAGCCTGAGGGCTTTATAATTACCTACAAATAAAATGTATTCTCAATGATTTTGAAATCAATTGTTCATGTGGCAATGTATTTACAACTTCGTCCCTAATTCTTTATGCATTTCTGGTTAATTATATTATTTCCGTGTAAGGTTTAATAGGTAGATGTGTGCGTCAGAATCGGTGCAACTACTAAACTAGTTCAAAACAGTTCAAAATACGTTCCAATTGTTTGGTAAGAGATTACCAGTAACTTAACCAATTTCTATCACGTATGCGCATTAAATAGTTCAATTACTGGTTACGTACGATAACAGAATTGCTGGTTGGAACGAACCTAATAACAAAGAATACACCAGCTTAAGGTTCCGATCCTTTTTTTGTATGCGCATGTCTGAAAGGAGAATTTTTTTATTTCTCAGTGTATTTACAGAGTTATAGTCTACTAAAAAGTTGACGAAGTCACCAATAGATGGGACCGTGTTTCAATTTCAAACAGTTTCTTGGTGCTACAATATATTCCAGGTCACTCACACACACTCACACATTTTTTGGGTAACATTTGCTCGCATTTTATAACAAAGAAATCAAGTACTGGCCTATTTGTTCTCCTACCCGAAACTAATGAACTTGCGTTGCCAGAATGGGTAGGTGGATGTGTAGTAAGGTGATAAAAATTATCATTTTCGAAAATTACAGCCGTTAATCTTTTTGATAAGTCGACGCACACGTGTTACTAAGGTGT
>CAJUYH010001099.1:32458-52782 GCA_910591685.1 Galerucella tenella
TCAAAGTCACATAACTGACATTTAAATAAAAACTTCGCTGGTGAAAGACTTTTTAAAATCGTTGAAAACTAAATACATTATCCTTTTTTTCTCCCGTCAAAATTGCAAAGTCTGACTTATTCATCTTACGGATTTTATTTGGAAGTTAATGATTAAACGCAAAAAACGCAATAAAAGAAAACAGAAACTGTGAGTATGTCTTTGTTGAATCGTATGACTCGCATGATAACACTGCATTTGACTATACCACAAATTCAATGCACAATTACGTCAGAAAAAAACTGAAATATTTCCGGTTAAAACAGGCAATAGTCCATTTTTACCATCTATTCAGAAAAATGTCTTTTTTGAATGGCCAAATCTCCCATTGCATCAATCGTACAAAAAAATCTCAACGGGCTTCATTCAAACCATGGAGCTAGTATTAAAAGGAGTCGCTACGCCTGTCATAAAAGTGGTATCGGTTTCGCCATTTTACTACCATTACTCTGTCAACTTGACATTAGTATTGTTTTGTGGATGTGAATTGGGTATTTTTGGATTTTCTTTTTGTTAGTGTCGTTTTTTTCTATTTTAATAATTGAACAATAATGGTTTCTTGTGCTACACGAAGTTGTACAAGTAGAGACAGTGTAAATACGAAAAAATCATCAGGAACAACATATCATAGGTTAGTAAACAATCGAAACAGGACTGAACTGGAATATATTTCTTTGTGCTTCAATAAGTTTTATTTAACTTCATATTATATTTAATGTTTGTAGATTTCTTAGAACTCCATCAATAAGAGATATGTGGTTGAAATTTGTGAAAAGAGGTACTTGGCAGACAACAAAATAAAGTGTTTCTATATTATCAATTTCATCTTGTCAAAAGGACGATAATGTGCACTTAAACGAAGAAAACCACGTCTAATCAAAAATTCAAAAAGCCGCTACGCTATACCTAGGTGAAAAAGAATTTCACTAGTGAATATATTTTTATTGATTGAAAATTTAAATAGTCCGGCTCTGCCGTCGACGCCATATTGCTAACATCACAATGTCACTCATGTGATACCACTTTCGTATTATAAGATAGTCGACTGTGTCATCTCCTCTTAATAGTAGCTCCATGATTCAAACCTTTTTTGGGTAAAAATCGAAAATTTCCATACCCAATATCTCAAAAAGGGTGCTTCCCATTAAAGACTGAAAGAGAACTTTCCATTTAAAAAACCGGCAATTTTTCCAATAGACAGGTTTATTTTGATAGCTTTTTGCCCCCACAAGGGGGTAGACCACCCCACCACTCCGTTCTAAGTCCACATTTCGAAAGTTGTATTATCGGATTTGACACACCCTCCTTAACAAAATTCAATTCACTTCAAGTGACTGCCACTATTTTCGAATTAATTGGCCTATACAATTTACCGCCTTGACTGGAAAAGGTAGGGTCCGTTTCATTAGAGAACGGAAAGCTTCTTTACATGCATTATGACATCTAACAACCAATAGCTGAACTGAAGTTAACAGCATTTTGCCAGAACCCTTTATTGTTGGTATTACGGCCGATTTCATAAAGAAACATAAAGGATACTTCAAGTTTAAAGGATACTTTAATAAATATTATTGATTTCATAACCAATTTGAAGTATTCTTTAAACTCAAAGTATCCTTTAAGGTTAAAGTGTCGATTTCTAGACATTAACTCTCTGAAGTGTCATTTAACTACAATATAACTTCAATTTTTTTATATTTGTTCAAGTTCAAGCTCATCTGATGAAGAATTTATTTATATTAAAAGACCAAAAGTGTATAGGTAAATAACAGACTGTTTCGAAAAATATGATGAGCTCTACTTTTACCAACGTTTTCACTTAAAAAACAAACTGTTTTGTATCTACTGAATGAAATGGAAGAGCATATTGCTTTACTACTACTACTACTACTACTAATAAGTAAGTTGTAAAATCCATAGAGTTGTGTTGTATACAATGACCAATAATAGAATTAACAAAAACCGTTATTTAATTTTCATTATATATAAGTTTTTATTCTACAATAAATAAAATACATACAAAAAATTTGTTTTAGTTGTAATACATTCCTTTTCTGCATTACTAACTTTATTAGTAGTTTTGCATTCTAAGATATGCTTAATTTTTTCAATTTCTTGAATCAATTTCATTTCTTCTTCTCGAGAAAAATTTGAAGAGCGAACTTTCTTATCATTTTTTAAAATTTCCATTTTTTTCCAAATAAATCGCTTTCGCAAATAATACAAACGCCACAAAACTTAACCTCATTTATTTAGACAGGAACGGAAAAACGAGCCAAATATGACAGATCTTTCCATTTCATGTCAAAATCCATGAATTCCAGGTTAACCAACACTTTAAAAATTACTCAAAAGATACTTTATGGAAAGGACACTTTAATATTCATCATGGCACCAAAGGACGGCAACAACTACTTTAAAGGGGACTTTAGTGTAAAGTCTCCTTTCGGTAAAGTGGACTTTAGTTATTTATTATGAAATCGGCCGTTAGTCTCTTACCCCAACACTTGTACCACTGCCCGACAGGCGGCCATATTGTTTGCGCACATTTCATCATTATCAGTGGTCCGTTCTCTAATGAAACGGACTTTATTGGGTTTGTCCATTTTCATATTATTAAAGGCCTAATCAATCAAGAGTTCTTAAGCAGAAGCGAAATATCTCTGTACCAACTGTATATCGTCTTTTCGGGGACATTTGGTATCTACATTACCACATATTTTTTCATATTTCCTGCGACCATAATTAACGAAATTGATTCAAAAACAAATTTAATCCTTCCGGTTAGTGTCAAAAATATTGTGTGATTTTTGGGGTGACATTCACTGAGACCTAAAAGGTCTATTGTGCCCAATATTAGAATACATCAGATTTATCCGACTTAAATGAAATAAAAAAAAACCAACCAATCAGTTAAAGGGTTTAATTAATCGTAATTAATGAAATCGGTCGCGATTCGCCATATTCAAATCACAATAAAGAAATCGAGAACCAGGTCAAATGAGTCACAGTCGTTAGCTGCAATAACTTTATTTTTTTTTCGACACTGCCAATGGATACAATAATACATCGGTGAAGGCTAAATAAACACGGTAGATCATGTAATAAAATATTGAGAAACGAGTGGGTGATTATATACAGGATGGAAGCTTTTAGGTTATTTCAAAATAATGTTAGCACTTCTTACAAACTCCTTTACTTTCGGCCAGCTTTTCCGAGTTCTTAGCCTTCAAAGTTAGAGTTTTACATTCGTTTTTTATTAATTAATATTTTTAATGTTGCATATAACATGTTTAGTTAACTTAACAAAGTTTAAAATGAATTTTTACAATTTTCTAAGAAAGTTATCTCATCAAGATGAGTTGCCAATTTGATTGATTAGTCCGAGGAATTTAGGCCGAAAGTTGTCGGGAAATGGAAAAGACTTCCACCAGAGATTTTACTTATTTAAACGAAAGTATATGTAGTATAGCTGGCGATGCAGCTTGCAAGCATAGCTTCGAGCACGTAAAATGCAACAGTTTTTTGTCCATAACTTTTTTAGATTTCATTGTAGAAAAAAATTGTAGGTATCAAATTTGTAATGCAATATTTGAAAAAGATATTTTTTAACCCATACATTTTGAAAAAGGTTTTTTTAAGCGACAAGCATAATTAGAATAACAACAACGACTCCATAATATATTAAAATATAATTATCCGGCACCTGAAAACGTGTTTTCAGATTTCGAAAATTCAAAATGGCGGCACTACAAAATTTCAATATATAGATTTTTTCAATCTTGTCTCATTTCATGAACATTAACGCTATCGATACGCGGCTTCCTGCAATCGATAGATAATAAGTTGCAATTTTATGAAGAATAACAAAAAACTTTTTTTAAGCTTTTTTACACCATTTTTCACGAGTTTTACTGAAAAACAATGTTTTTCACAGTTTTTCTTAAATGTGGCGTTGAAAAATATGATTCATGGATTCATTAATATTTTGAAAATGTTTGTCTCCAAAAACCACGTATTTTGAAAAAAAAATTCAGATTCGATCATTAGGAGCTAATTTTGCAAAATTTTTACAATTTTTCAAAAATTATTGGTTGAAACAAATTTTTTTTAAATATTGCATTACGTCATCTTATAGAGTATAAAATTACTTACAATTTTGATGCCTACAATTTGTTTGTACAATAAAATCTAAAAAAGTTATGGACGAAAAACTGTTGCATTTCACGTGCTCCAAGCAAGCTATGCATGCAAGCTGCATCGCAAGCTCGAGCGTAATCTTCTCACAAATCTAGGAAAGTAGTCTATACTACATCTACTTTCGTTTAAAAAAGTCAAATCTCTGGTGGAAATATTTTCCATTGTATATCCTTACTTCCCGGACTAGATGTTTTCTGCAATGAAGACACGTGCAAAAACAATCAACTTTAAAAGTTCAGTTTATGTACAGATTACAAATTTCAATTCTAGAATTTATAATAGAGAGCGCTAATACAACTTGTTTATGTTGCATTTGGAGAATGGTGAGATACTGTGCAAAGTAAGTATTATTAATACATTGAGGATGTGTTGTAACTCAGCAGGTTACCCACTGGTCACTGGACCAATGGTTAAACTATGTTTAACCACTATTCAGTAGTTAAGCTTTTTTGCGTTGTAACACAATATGTCGATCAAGGGTTACGTAACCAATGAATTTCAATATATTCTGTAAGTTCCTTGTGGCGTTACTTATTATTTTTTCTCTTATTTTTTGTGAATCAAACCACAATAATGTTTTTTATTTTTTATTTCGACGTTTCGATAGCGTTCCAGCTACCGTTAATCTTGACAACGGTAGCTGGAACGCTACCGAAACGTCGAAATGGTTTGATTCCCAAGAAATAAGAGAAAAAACAATGAATTTCAGTTGACATTTCAACCTTTCGTTTCCATAATTGTCATTTACATTTAGTAATTTAGTTTCGTAGACGTATTTGAATACCTTGGTATAAAGATAAATAAAAACGGAAATGAATTGAATAGATGAGGCTTTTACTTGATGTAGATCCATAGTAAATTATGAAATCAAACAATTTTATTTTGTTATCAACATTATATTTAACCTTAAAGTTGTGACGCGTTTCGCTAACAGTACTATTAGCGAAACGCGTCACAACTTTAAGGTTAAATATAATGTAGATTTATAGTGTACTACTACTACTAAATGTGCAGGCGAGCCTTGTCCTGGACAACTCAAGCCAAGGTTCCGACACTGAGGCCACTGGCGGGCCCATTGTGCCAATCCTGCTACCTAGTCATCCATGAAGCCGAGCCCTTCAATAAAGGCCACAAACTTTTTCAGTGGATGCCTGCTTGTGTCTCCAGGAGCCATGACAGTGACTCCGAAGAGTCGCCTGCGTAATACAGCCCAGTGTGGACACTCTAAGAGAACATGAACTGACGTTTCATCAGTCATGCCGCAACCCCTACATAGGGAACTTTCCTCTACTCCTAGATTTATAGTGTAACTATTGTTAATGTGATGACCCATATTTTTAATCCCTTTGAAGGAAAAAGCCGCCCAATGACGAGCATAAAATATTTTTACAAATTCGAATATTGTGAAATAATGCTTTTCAAATGTAATTTAAATTAATATAGTGGATTAAAATTAACCTGCATAAAATTTGTAATGCAATTCAAGATCACATTGACATTAGTTACACTTTAACAAAATAAAATTGTTTGATTTCATAACGGAAATGAAGATTATTGAAATAAATGGAAGGATCACTAATGCATCAAAACTGTATCATTCATTATCAAGATCATTCATAGGAAAAAAGGAAATCAGTGTAAAAACCAAAATTACAGTATATAAAACAGTTCATCGGCCAATCCTTACTTTTATGGAAGTGAAAGCTGGATACTGTCACAGAAATCTAAAAGTCGAATCCAAGCAATGGAAATGAAATATTTGCGGAGAGTGAAGGGTATAATACGATGAGAAGCGAGGATGTGAGAAAGGAACTGGAAGTAGAACCAATACTCGAATTATAAGATAAAAAAAGCTTAAGTGGTTCGGACACTTAACAAGAATGAGCAACAGACCAGTCAGGGATGTGTGGGAAGCCCGATAAATACTAGAAAGAAGAAATGTGAAATGAGAAGAAGCAAAAAAGATGGCAAAAAATAAGAAATGGACTAATTTCATCTACTAACAAAATATTTAGATATAGATACCTACCCTTACACCTTCGGGTATAAAAAGGGTTTTTGATTATATGAGATTAAAATAATTTGACTTCAAACTTTTTATAATAAATAAAGCTATTTCAGTTCAGTTTATTAGTTTTAATCTCCTCTATATAATGGGTAAGTTTTCTAGAGGCCCTGGAAATCATTTCTAGTTCGAGGAAATCTCGAAAGTCTTCATCATCTGTAAATTCTTGTAAATTAGCTTTCGATACTTCCAATTCCCCATTTTGTTCAAAATAATTCGCACTAAATGTTCAACGCGATAAATATATCTTTATATACATTTATTTTTTACTTTTTAATGGAAATAAAAAATAACAACTGTAAAACGTCAATTGCAAAGCTAAATTGTCAAATTGAAGCAGACAAACAGATAGAACAAGTAAAATTGTATTGTTCTGTATTTGATCATAGGTTAACTCTCTGAGATCTGATGGTAAACTTTTTGAAGGTTTACCAGTTGGTGGACGTCTAATATCTCGTGTTACAACAACCTTTTGAAGTTAACCAATGGTTAACTATAACAATTAACCTACCGAGTTACAGCACACCCTCAGGGCGAGTTGTACCAAACACCTAAACTCGGTATAATGATGACTGATGTTTAGACTGATGTAGTTGTTGATGAAAAATATATCAATCAGCCACAGTCTAAACATCAGTAATCATTAAACCGAGTTTAGATGTTTGGTACAACTCGCCCTCAGTGAGATTCATCAAGTCTACATTCTACATTATATATTTTTGTGTATTTTCCAGTAATCAGTTTGTGAACATCTGAAGAATAAATATAAATATTTCAAAAGAAAAAGAAAGAAACAAACCAACCGTCTGGACTCGAGTCTTTAAAAAGTATCCGAATAAATAAGATGAAATCTTCCCTCTCGACTTGGCGGTTACTTTATATTCATTTCTTTTGTGATGTTATTTATTCGATTTGATGTTACTGCCGAGGTAAAGAATTAAAGTCCAAGAACAGTATCGGATTGAGTACAATGCGCGACATTAGAAACTAAAATTAAGAGAAAAAAAAAGAATTAATTTTACCTTTTTATAGCCCCTTCATCCCCTTTACACTCGCTGATTATGAAAATTTGTTAGTATGTAAAAGTAATCTTGCTATACCTACGTAAATGCATCTACAGCAATGCGGCGTTGCCGCTTCTATAGTCTGTATACTGGATGCTAGGTAGAAAAACGTAAATTTCCAATGTTAGAAACCATACAAGGTGGACAACTTAAAGTTGTATTGTAAACTCGAAAGTTTAAAAAAAGTGGTTCAATTAATTTCTACCAAGCCCCCAAATCTGCCCCGACAAACAATAGAAAGAGAAGTTTGCTGAATTAAATTAGAGTGATAATTATGATAATAATTATACATGATTATAATAATGAAGATATACATAAAGTATGAAGTAAATTCGATAATTTCTAAAAGAAAACCCTTTTTCAAAAAATTTGAAACAAGTCGATTTATAATTTTAATGTTTCACATCAAAATTTCAATACAAATATGGTACTAAGCAAAGAGGGAGCCTAAGCCATTTGATATATATATTATTTATATGGATAAGATCATTAAACCGGCTAAGTACGTGTCAAAGGGTTGGTTTCGTACCATTATCTATAATAATATAATAACTCAATATTCTGTGAATGGCATAATTAAGCCGAATGATACTTCTATCAATCTCCACATACAGACAGAATGGAGCAAATTAAACATTTCGAGTACCTTGAAATAATAATAAACGAAAACGGAACACATAAAGTAGATGTTGATAATATGATAATTAAAATTAACAACTATACTTTGTCATTAAATAACAAATTTATAAATAAAAAAAAATTATCGAAAAATACGAAATAAAAAGTATTCAAGACAATATTTCGACTTCACTTTGCTAAACATGAGAGTTAACAGGACAACAAAAAAGGTGACAGATGAAATATTGTAAATAGTTTAAGAGGTGTAATAAAAGAGGATACAATGAAAAACATAGATATAAGTAAAGACAGGAGTACAATTAATCTTAGACTTTTTAGAAGAAAGACAACTACAGTGGTGATTATTTATTGCAGATTGTAATTTGTCCAAATTTTTTCTTGAACTAGATTATTTTATTCTTATTTGTGTAGATCTCACTTACTTTAAAAAGCAATAATACCAATCTCGATTTTCTTCCACTAAATACGTCTTTATTCCGTGTTAAAAGTCAAATGCAAAAAAGTTATTTATTCCTTAGAAAGTACGAAACATTCTAAACTGGCAACGCTGCTTCCATATCAGATTGTTAGCTGGAACTGAACACACGCCCAATGCTGACTGCGAACAATTATTCTTCTCTCTCTTTCAAGTAGTTTTTCTCATATTCTCCTTGTCGTACTTGTGTAAATCGTATGTCTCGAATAGACATTTCGCGATCTGTATATTTGTTTGGATATACACAGCTTGTTCAATTGAAACCCATCTTTGGTCCAGGAAAAATTTATTGACAAGTACAGTTACAAATAACTACCACTACAATTGAGGCACATATCCCACTGTTTCACCAACCGATGTATACCCTGCTTATGAAATTCTTGTTGCTGCTGCTGGAAGAATTCTTTCACAGCGTTTTGTACTTCTGCGTCCGACTGAAAACGGTTACCTTTTAACGCCTTTTTTAGTGGCCCAAAGATGTGAAAATCGCAAGGCGATAAATCGGGACTATAGGGTGGATGCTCTAATATCTTCCATTTCTTTCGTTGCAGATTTTCTTTCACTACGTTGGCAACATGAGGCCGAGCATTACCACATTTGGACGGATTGTTAACAACAAACGCCATTTCAAAGTCACAATACTTAAAATCGCTGTCAAATATAAACGAAATAAACAGATCAGTGTGACGTTTGCATACACTACTAATGTTGGAAAACGTCAGTTGAATGATTACAATTGTTTCCAAGGCTAACCTGACCAAAGATGGGTTTCAGTTGAACAAGCCTCGTATGTGAGCCACTATAGACTCTAGTGAGTCGCAGTCCGTACCTGCCTTGGACACGCAACGAGCATAAGACGTGACAAAATATTCGAAGCCACGGAGAATGCCATTAAATTTAAATCGTCGACACTGCCAACGGCCGCGTCACTTTTAAAAAAGTTCCTTTTTCGACGTCCTTATGCGAGGATAAAATGGAAAAAGTCGAAAAATAAAAAAAGGAAAAGACCGAAAGACACTTCTCACCGAAAGGCGGCATTATCTCATCGAAAAATCTAGCGACAATAACGAATATCCGTGAAACGATGTCGCGGACCAGTTTTTACAGAATGTCAGACACGAATTTGGAAAGAATTTTTGAAGCTGATGTAGTGTGTCACTGTCGACGTTTGGATCGTTTCGGAAAACAAGAATGTTGAAACAACAACTAATTGTTGGAACAGCAATTAAAAAAAGGCGAGACAAATATTTTATCTCGCAACAAACAGTCCATTATTAAAAATACAGGGTGAACTACCTTAGACAGTACGTTATTACCAAATACCACAGTTAAAAGTTGCTAAAATCACACGTAATCAGCTCCGGGATTTTGTGGGAACGCCCAAAGGAATTAAACGAACAACAAAAAAGAAAGCAGTCACTATACATACAAGGTGTTGGTTATACCGCAAATTGTTTATAACACCGTTTTTATAAACAAATTGTTGACATTTGACATATGTAGGTATTGTATAAAATTTAATTTTTGTATAAAAATCGAAGAATGTTGTTAAAGCAGCAACGGAGCATAAGCAATTTAAACACAGAACGAACAATATGTGACAATTTTACCGCTTTCGGACATGCGCAAGTAATTTTTTTACTTCTAAATTGAACGTTGTGGAATTAAGAGTCTAATGAAATGAAAGGGTGAGGGTTGACATATGACAGATTTATTGTACAAAAGTGTTACTTTTTGTATAAAAATCAACGCATTTTCACTGTATACCGGGTGTCTCAAGTTATCGTATACAGGCAATATCTCGCTTATTTGAAAAGATAATTAATAAACAAAAACACTGCATTAAATGGAATTAAAGTACCTTCCTAATGACTTATAAAAAATGGTTTTCATTTGACAGCTGTGTAGTATCTACCCCTAACCGAGCCCCTGACTTTTTATTTTCAAATGGCACCTCCTGTATATTGTCATTGAAAATTTCGTGTCATTCAATTTGGAATACAACGATAGCAAATACTTGGTATTTTTTCAATTAATAATAACAAAAGTATCACTATTTCATAAAGTATGAATTTCAACTAAAATACCTCTGATGCAATTCAAAGAACTGTTACGCGAGCTACTGCATTAATGTGCTCAATTAGTGCCCCCAGTGAAATTCTATATGATACGACTATGGCTCCTCCGCCTTATTATCGAGAATGATCTAGAATACGTAACATCTAGAAAAACCCAGCGCATCCACCAGAACTTCGAGTTCGAGAGATTTCTAGAACTACATACGTGCGAGTATAAATAGGCGACGAGCATCGCAGTGGAGTCAGTTAGTCAGTTAGTGTTGATACTGAAAGAAAGCAATCGCGCCTCGCTAAAGTGTTTATTAAGTGACTCTCATATAAATTATAGTTAGTGTGTGTTTAATGTATCATGTAAATAATTAAATAAGGACTGTATTTGAATATAAATCTGTAAATATAAATTAGAATAAACGTTACAGAACGAACATAGCAAGTGTGCAAAAATAATTTCCTGCAGAATCCATGCAAGCTGCAAAACGTGTTGAAAGATTTCTTGTGCAGGCCGTCTGAATCATAGCTGGTGTAACGCTAGGACATGCTTCACGAATGCGTTCTTTAAGATCATCTAAATTCTAAATCATACAATACTTCCACCTAGAGTTGTAATCTTGCATCAGAGCTAAACATAAGAGAATATTTGGCAAACTTTTGTTGACGCAGGATTTGGCGAAATACTATTTCACGATTTTTTTTAATAAACAGCTGCATTTTGTGTTGTTTTGGTGAAGTCGATTTATTTAAAAAAAACATAAAGTCCTCCCTCAATTTGATATTTAAAAATCCCGCTGAAATTCATAGTTCATGCGGCCAAACTTCAGATGGCTTTTAAAACAGTAGTCACTGCTGACAACGTAAAAGTTACAATTCTAGGTTGAAGTATTTTATGATTTAGAGGATCTTAAAGAACGCATTCGTGAATCATCTCGTAGCTTTACACCAGCTATGATCCAGACGGTTCCTGTACAACAACACTTTTAACACGTTTTGCAGCTTGCAAGGATTCTGCAGGAAATAATTTTGAACACTTGCTGTGTTCATTTTTTGAAATGCATTAGTATTTTAGGATCAGGATTTTAGTTTAAATTGATACTTCATGAAATATTGATGCTTTTGTTATTATTAATTGAAAAAAATACCAAGTATGTGCTATCGTTGTATTCCAAATAGAACGACACGCAATTTTCAATGACAATATACAGGGGGTGCCATTTGAAAATAATAAGTGAGGAGTAGCTACCACAGGGCAGTCAAATGTAAAACATTTTTTATAAGTCATTAGGAAGGTACTTTAATGTCATTCATTGCAGTTTTTTTATTTATTAATTATCTTGTCAAATAAGCGAGATATTGCATGTACACGTTTACTTGGGACACCCGGTATATCATAATAAGAAATCTTATATAAAATCTCTAAATACTGGATTGTTCATTTAAAGCGGCAACTACGCAAATAGACTGTCTAAGCACAGAACGAAGAATCTGTGACATTTTAAACATATTTTTGGCCCACTCTGTATATAAAAGCATTTTCGTTACTATGAAAAAAAACATTAAATTATTATACGTCTACTTTGATCCGGACAACAATACACAATCAGTCCAAAGATTTTTCATTAGTTCGGTTTGTACCGAAAAATGTCAATCAAATTTTTAAAACTGACAGACACTCACCTGTTCGGTGGATCGGACGAAAGTAAAACCGACAAATCTTATTAAATTCTACACACCATCAATTATGAACATCGATATTTTTAGATACGTTTCTGATAGTGACGTTTATGACAGTACAATTATTGACAAGTACCGATGTAATCCGCGAGATATTTTCAACTAGGCACATCAGCATAAATTTGATTTCTGATTAGAATAAAGAAAGTTCACTTACATTCCCTTGAACAATATTATTTATTTGTTAATAAAATAGATGTATTGATAATTTAAAAAACACTGCCGGGCAAAAAATTTAGGTAAACTCAAAGAACTTGTAATATTGGAAGAAATAGGTAAAGCCGAGAGAAAGAGAAGATCTGACCAATTGAAAGATCTAGTAGGGTTTAGAGTCTAAGCCTTAGACAATCAAATATTCTTCTGGGTGACTACAACCTGTTGAGATCAAATGAATGCATAAGTCAAAGTAAAACTGCGCCAAGAGTTTTAACAAGGATCCTAACGGGACATTGTCGCCTGAATGGGCACCTGAAAAAGCTCAAAATAGTGGAGGAAGAAGAATGCAGATTTTGTGGTATGGAAGAAGAAACCTCCATCCAGATACTTTCCAACTGCACAGCACTTCAGAATCCTAGAGCACAGCACCTGGGAGATTACTGGATAGAAGAGGAACATTGAAGCCTGTAGACATCCTAAAATTCCTCCGGGAAATAGGACTAAAGGAACTACTAGTTGCTGAGACTCTCCTCAGAAACTAAGTAGAAGTAGATCTTTTAGGTCTCAGATGTCACCCCTAAAATAAATACATACATACATTCATACAAATAACTTCAAAAATTACAAAAATGTAAGAGCATTTTTCGAAAAAAAAATTAAGTATTGAATTTATTCCAAATTAGACCTTCTAGGCCAGTCGGTATGGGTCATTTTAGACCAAAAGTGCTGATTTTTTTTCATAAGTAGGTACCTTTAAGTATGTGTAGATTAATATGATAAAAAGTTTACCAGCCTATCTGTTTCCCAATTTAGAAAAAAAAAATCAAAAAACTTCTTTAAAATTTCGCGCTGGGAGGAAGGTAGAGAAAAATAAAAAATACCACCGTGTAGGAGGAGTGTTTTGCAACAAAAAAGGTTTCCTGCGTTTCTTTCGTCCGAGCAATGGTTTGTCCGGAAAAAATTCGTTAAACTAAGTATGTGTTCCGCATCCGCGCGACTCTGCTGCACGGCGGAAGACCTACTTTTTGAATCGCGGAAAAAATATATCAGAATCAGAATTTTTTTCCAATCTTTAGTAAGAGTGAAGGCTGTAAATAATAAATAAAAGGTAATACATTAATTTTTATCTAATTCCGCTATCAAATGTGGCACTTTACGTCACTCCTTGACGTTAGGTAACGTCACATTTTTCATAACCTTCATATATCAGTTATGAAAAGTAGTTAGGTAAAAACTTTACGTAACTGTTTATGTTTTAACATAGAGATACCCCAAAGAATAATTAATTAGGTAGGTACTGTCAAAACTGACAATTATTTCATTATTTTAATTCAATAGTATTTTGAGATTTACAAACATTGAAAACATTATTCAGGACACAGTTATTTAAAGTAAGTCAATTTTCTGGGTGAATACATCATAGTAACAATACTTCTAACACCATTTGATTCCAGTTCAATATTATCATTGTAATTGAAGATTTTATTGAATATTATGAAAGCGCGGAATTAGATAAAACGTTGTACGTAAACACGTTATGAAGAGTGCGACATTGTTCAACACGCGTAATTTGCAGAACTCGCTAGCGCTCGTTTTGGCAAATATTACGCTTGTTGAACAATATCGCTCTTTTCATAACTAATTACGTAAACATCTATTACATATTTTTATTGGAAAAATCTATGCAAAAAATTATATCTCAAAATTATATATTAATCGTCTTTTATACCTTTTCACTATATGTATACATTTTGTTCGTTGAATATTAATCTGTATACTATAGGAGTATCAAATTTTATTTTGAAAAATAAAGAAGATTTCTACCCGAATCTATAAAAATTGCTATTTTCGCTTATAATACAAAAAATCATTGAATCCAAAAATGTATGTGAATTAACTAATTTTGTGATTATATATTCTTGATCTTAGAAGTTTCCCCAACATTTCTACGCAAACCCCATTAAAATTACTCCAGTTTTATTAAAGTTACAGTACTTAATATACAGGGTGCGCCAATTATTTCCACTCGATCTCTAGCACCGAAACTAAAAGAGGTATCAACAAGATTTCTTGTAGGTTTATACGGTGTCACTCGGACTACAATTGTAAAATATTTTGATGTATACAGGGTGGCTAATTTTTGTGGAATGAAAATTAATTTGGTTTTTTTAAATTGAACACCCTGTATACGATTATGTCTTCTGATTCTACTTAATATTAGCTTTACGGTAGTTTTTTGAATTTGTAAATCCGACGCAACGTTGACAAGTTATTCCTATTATAAGCAGATTTAATGAAAAAACAGCACTTCAGAAATATTAGCACAATGAACACATTTTTTCAAAAATTCCTCCAAAAGGCTACTATGATGTAAATGAAACATACACCTACCACAATAATTACCCAACATCTTCACCTGTTGCACAGGGTGTTTGCCGATGGCGTGCAAATAGTCTAGTTTTCAAATTGCAATAACTTAATTTTTTCAAATGGGACACCCTGTATATTTTTCTCCAGTTAGAAGCTCTCCTTAATACACATTAAAAAAATATAGGGTTTTGGACATCTAACTTTACTATTTACTTTAATAATTGACGTTAAATGAGAAATAACATATTTTACACAATCTTTAATAAGTACAAAATTTTACTAAGTTTAATCGTAAGAAAACTACAATATTGAAAGTTAAAATTTATAATAGGTGTTCAAAATGTCTAATTGGCGCACCCTGTATATATTTTCACTAGTAATACCACTAGAGGTCAAATTATTTCCGGAAATTTTGACCTCGTGTGGTAAGGAAATTCCACACCAAATGTGTTTCCAACAACATCAATTTTCGTCTTTATCAAGTTCTTGCAAAACAGGTTTTGTCAACTTGATTATTCAGTTACCATGGCAACTCAGTGAAACTCTAAACTAGAAATTATTACTGTAAAAAATTTGTCAAAACAGCACGACGTAGAAAAATATCTCGCTCCGGTCAAGAAAGTAAAGAAAATATTCGCCAGAATATTAAGCAGTTGACACCAGCGAATACTGGGAAATCGAAGGCAAGTGTATGGAAGCAGTTTATAAACTTTTGCACAGAAAAAGCGTATGATTTCGACAGAGCGGATATACCTGTGGAAGAACTGGCGCTCATTCTTGAAGACTATGCCTTCAACATGCGAAAAAAGAACTCCGAAGACTACAAGGAGAGTGTTATCAAAGTTTTATGGAATTCTACAGCTAAGCAGTTGCAGGAATATTTTTTCGAAAGGTATAATCGCAAATTTAACCCATTCTCTGACATAGAATTTGTCAACGCAAGAGGTGCAAAAAATTATAAGCGTCGGAAGCTACAAATAGATCCAACCAAGAGAAAGGCAAGGCAAGTTCATCCGCACTATCAGCAGACGGATTGATAAAGATTATTGAGCTTTGGGACGAAAACACTCCGGAAGGATTGCAAAGAAAGTTCTTTCACATTGCTGCTCATGAATTGGCCTGGAGAGGAAATGAAGGAGCGGCAGCAACAATAGAATATTCTGTGGAGGAAATTGACAATCAAGGGAAAACAAAAGGACGCATTGAGTATAACCCGGTTTTCTCCAAGACCACTCAAGGCGGTTCAAAAAGAATGGCCGACGGTAAGTGGCTTGTACCGAATACAGTCAATGAAGAATTATGCCCAGTAAGACTGTTCAAAAAACTAATAAGCAAGCGAGACCAACTCATCAAAACGAATCGTTTATTTTTAACTCCAAATTCAAACTGGCACCACTCCGATTCCAAAGGTTGGTACAAGAACAGCCCGGTTGGACAAAATACAATATCTTCCTGGTTCAAATTGGCGGCATCAGTGATTGGAATCGATGTCAACAAGATCAAGATAACAAATCATTCTGCGAGGGCCACTGCTGTTTCAACTCTAGCCAAAACGGAGAACAGCAATTAATTAAAATAACAGGGCATGGTAGCAGTCACTCCATAAAACCATATCTGAAAATTGACTCGGCCATCATCAGGATATAATTGACGCAATGAGGTCTGCTTCAACTTCTGCAAAGAGAGTCCAAGAATCTCTAAATCAAGAGCAAGCAACTTCGAATCAACCTGCCACAGTATACAATAATTGCGTTTTTAATATAAACATCAATCATAATGGTCCATGAATTTAGAAAACATTTAAGCTTTTTAAATATCTTCTGTATGTTCCTTGTGGTATATTATTCATTCTTTTTTTAATTTCTTGGGAAATTAAACCACAATATTTTTAAATTCTTTATTTCAACGTTTCGGTAGCGTTCCAGCTACCGTTGTCAAGAAAAAATAAGTAGAGATTAATTTTTTATCCCTAACTGACACAACAGAAAAAATTTGACAACTAGACAATCAAAAATTATTTTGAAGTTTAAGACTGCAAAATGTTGTTATCAAATTTTTATTAAGGTCCATTCATAGTAGATCATATCTGTGGCAAAATGTGAAATGAAATATTTCATTTTATGACATTTCAACGATATGATAGTCTACTAGAAATGGAATCCAGTGAAGTGCACGTTCCAGGAACGGTTTTTATTGGGATAGCGCGTTTTTTCGCTTATATTGGAAATGTTGTTAATAAAACGCGTTTCTTGATAGTTTTTCTGTGTATGAATCTTTAAGTTTTTGAAATATGTATACTCAGTTTTGTGATTTTGTGAATTGAAATGTGTATCCATTTTTAGATGTTCTTATTAATAAAACATCTACAGGGTATGAAACGAGTGTATTCCGCAAACCAACACACACTAATAGATATTTGAATTTTGACTCTAATCATTCTATAAGCGTTAAAAAAGGGATAGTAAAATCTTTATACGATAGGGCCAGAATCATTTGTTCTAGTGATGATCAATTTACAAAGGAGAAAACTTTTTTAAAAGATGTTTTAAATGACAATAATTACCCTGCAGAATTTGTAAATAAGGAGATTAAGCATATAGAGAGGGGCTCATTGTTAATACCCCATAACAATAATATTAATAATTCAGCTAACATAATTTTTAGAAACTTGACAATACCGTATGTTAAGGGTTTATCAGAAAGAATTAAAAAAATTGGTAACCAATTCAATATTAGAACTAGTTTTAAATCGAATAATACATTGAGATCAATACTAACAAAAACGAAACCAAAGAATGAAGAACAATCTTCAAAAAACTGCATATATCAAATATCATGTGAATGCGACAAATTTTATTTAGGTGAAACATCTAGACCATTGAAAGTACGAATAAACGAACACAAAAAATATATCAAAGATAGGGAATTCTTTAAGTCAGCTATTTGCAAACATGCTTGGGAAGAGGGTCATCAAATTCAATGGAATTCATCAAAAATAATATTAAAAGAACCCAATAATAAAAGACGGAAAATCAAAGAAAGTGTTTTAATACAACTAAATGCAGATAAATGTGTAGCTAGTATTTCAGCCGAATGTAGTCAAATTTGGTTACCAATGTTAAAAAGAGAAATTTCCAATAATCAATTACCTGCGTTATCAGGATAGCATAATAAGTTTTTATCCAGGTTTTCTTATGATTTATAATTTGAATAGTTGTTAATCGATACACATTTCAAAACACAAAATCACAAAACTGAGTATACATATTTCAAAAACTTAAATATTCATACACAAAAAAACTATCAAGAAACGCGTTTTATTAACAACATTTCCAATATAAGCGAAAAAAACGCGCTATCCCAATTAAAACCGTTCCTGGAACGTGCACTTCACTGGATTCCATTTCTAGTAGACTATCATATCGTTGGAATGTCATAAAATGAAATATTTCATTTCACATTTTGCCACAGATATGATCTACTATGAATGGACCTTAATAAAAATTTGATAACAAAATTTTGCAGTCTTAAACTTCAAAATAATTTTTGATTGTCTAGTTGTCAAATTTTTTATGTTTTGTCAGTTAGGGATAAAAAATTAATTTCAACTTATTTTTTCTTGACAACCGTAGCTGGAACGCTACCGAAACGTTGAAATAAAGAATTTTAAAATATTGTGGTTTAATTTCCCAAGAAATTAAAAAAAGAATGAATAATATACCACAAGGAACATACAGAAGATATTTAGAAAAAATTAATCATCCGTAGATTTTATTTATGGAACAGACCTCCTAAATAACAGTTTCCATCCTTTGAAAAATTGTTTCAATGCCACCTTATTATATAATATATTTTTCATTGAGATACTTGGTTTTTTTTTATTTCCGCATCAACCATATTGGTTATTAGCGGTGGAACAGCGAATGATTACTTTGTACCTAGGTTAGTTGAACAATACAATAATTATATTTGGTATAGAAGCTCAGAACCCTTTAAAAACTGTATTAAAATTTGAACACTGCACTTAAATTGTTTGGTAGACGATGCTGTAACCTTGCGACACTATATAGCGGACACTCAATCAAAATATGTTTAATTGTAATGGGAAGCTCACATACTTCACAATACGGTTGACACTCCTTTGACAGTAGTACTTGATTTTTTATTAGAATATAATATTTATATTATTATATGAGTAATTTGCTGAAAGTGATTATGTGCTACGACAAAAAATGCCATCTTAAAGCTGACACTCCCGTCTTCAAAACGCTCTATTACAATTATTTATATTACATTATAACTGTACAATAGTTTATAATGTATTCCGCCGCGCTTCAGAAAATAGAGTCGCGCGGATGCGGAACACATCTTAGCTTACAGATTTTTTTCCGGACAAACCATTGCTGAGACGAAAGAAACGCAGGAGACCTTTTTTGTTTCAAAACACTTCCCCTATACGGTGGTATTTTTTATTTTTCTTTACCTTCCTCCCAGCGCGAAATATTGAAGAATTTCGAAAAAAAAAAAGTTTTTTCAATTTTTTTTTCCAACTTGGGAAATCGATAGACTGGTAAACTTTTTTTTATATTAATCTACATACTTCAAGGTGCCTACCTATGAAAAAAAAATCAGCCGTATTGCTAATTACTTGTAGTTGTGACCCCTATCGTCTGGCCTATTCTCTGTATATGGCCGGAGAGAAAAAAAAGAGTTAAAAATAACAAAAACTCGTATACAAAGTACTAAAAAAAATCAACCACGAAATCTTGTCTGGAGCCATAACCCGTCACTTTTTATTATTAATGTAACACCTCGGCGTGGCGCTTACCTGGCATCTATCGCGATGGGGAGGCCCACCAATAATATACCCGCCTATCTGTTGCGTGATGATCCTAATGGTATAATAGAGGCTCAAAACATCCAAAGCCAGCTTCTCCTCCTCTCAGATACGGTATTGATATGACGTGACATAATAGATCTTGAATAATTTATTATCTCATTTTATTTTTCTAATTTTTAAATTGGTTACCGACCGGAAAAATGTAATTATAGTGAAAGTATGTATTGGTCAGATGTTATATTTGATTGGGATTCGTAATTAGATTTGTTTGAATATTGTTAAGACGTGTGTCTATTTAAATAATCTTTCTTTCGGTACACTTTTGCAATTTAATATTAACTATTTTGTTTTTGGATAAACATGTTTATACCGGGTGTCTGATTATGAGAGGTAGCTCGTTGTATCTCAGAAACTAGTTATCGTACAGCTTAGTCAAAAAAATTAGTATAACAAGCACCGCTTAACTAAAGGCGTGCATACACCGTGTTATTTATAAGATGCGACATAGGGCGTAGCCAGGATTTATAACAGGGGGGGCAAACCATAGTCGTTCAAAATGTAAAATTTTAGGATAAAAAGAGGAGGCAATGAGAACAAAGCTTTGAGATTTTAATTATACTTAAATTATAGTCTATATAGAAAGGACAAGGAGTAATAAATCATTCATTTG